>JAVJIF010017843.1:0-135028 GCA_038442645.1 Agave tequilana
GGGCTGATGTTGAGAGTGACACCGACGATGTACCCTACTCCTTTCTTTCATTGTCTCAGCAATTAATAAAGTGTACGTGAATTCCAAAGCAAGTCTAACTAAGCTACGTGAGAGCCACGATAGTTTATGAAGACGTTCTCCTCTTCCAAGCTCCGCATCACTTCGTTCTTCTTATGCTTGACGATATAATGTGCACGGGACCGAGCTCGAGTTTATGATCTATGCGTTGAACGCCTCCGAAGCAAAGGTAGAACTTGCAAAAAGGTTTCCAAGTAAGTCATCAATCAACATAGGTAAGTATTTCTTCACTTTTCTTTCTTCTTTCTTTTCTTTCTTTCTTTAGTTTATCACCAACCACCTCCTCCAACTCTTTCTTCTCCACTTCATTATACATAGTCGCTTTTCATCGTTTTCTGATTTTCCACCTTCTTCATCTCTCGCTTTCTTCTTAACTTTAACCTTAACTTTCTTTTTCTTTTCTTAACTTTAAAAATAGAGAAGAACTCTCGTTTGGTTTTTATAATGATTTCATAAACTGTAAACGCTTCTATCGCAAAACCCTCCTTGTGGATCACGACCCGCATAGCCACTTGCTATAGCGGAAGAATTGAGCACTTGCACATTTCCTTTCTAAGTTCTATAATCTCGTATTTTTTTGTGCGTTTAGCCTCATCACTCCGCGTCCTCCTCTGATGGTATAACCAGGGACTTTATATCTGGGCAAGCAAACCCAGGGTCTCAGATGCGACCGAGCAAGTGTACAAAGAAAGGTAAGAAGAATAAAACAAGATAATGAATATGCAGAAGCTGAACAAGATGTGTAATAAGATGACGATAATCAAAACATCAGGGAAGTACTTTTCACTACCTTGTCTACATTGTTTAGGAGGGTCTACATGTGTGATCGAGACTTTAATAATCGAGGAGTTCTGATCAGGTGGGTGTTCCCGTGCATACCCGGATCACGGCCTTTATCAAACCCTGGCTGCTAAGACCAGGGCCCTCCGCTAAAGGGGAACAATAATCAAGTAACGTGTGCTCATGGAGCTATACAATCGGTAGGTACACTACTATCCCTGCAGTGGGAGAACAATATGGATCCAGTACACCCCCTAATGAGACTGATCATCATCCAGTCTCCCCATCCCCAAGTGAGTTCAGTTAAGGATGACAAGTCATGACATGGGTAACTGAAATAGGTGACAAAAAGATATTCATAGTTATGTAGATGAGTGTGCATGTTTATAGCAAATAACTGGCATAAACAATATAATCAACTATCATGTGTAACATGAAGCACTACCAGCGTATCAAAATACATGTAACGGTAGTACGTATCATAGTACATGTAACGGTAGGATATAATAGAATACATGCAGTTCTCCCAGCTATCTTCATGTAACATGCACACTCAAAATAATCCATAGGCCAAGTTCCTACTCTAATATCCTACTCACCACCTAAGATCCAGTCAAATATCCAGACTAATCATAATATAGGAATGATACGACTCTAAAATCATATAGTTGGAGAAATCACAAGAAACAGGAAACACTTGCCTTAGGACTGAAGTTCTCGCTCTCCTGATTCCAACGAGACCAAGAACACGCGATTCTGACGTCGAATGACCACGTTATCGCCTGACGCACGATTCCAGGGTCTATTTTCTAAATCTGAAAGTACACAGAGGGTTAAAAGAGATTTTGCAGGGTTTATAATGCATATATTAATTTACAAGGGTCTGTTACGAATTTTAACTTTTTAAGTGGGTTGCGGGTTTCGGTTTGCGGTTTGCGGATTGGGTCTAAAGAGAAACCCGTTATGGTTTTTCTTTTTCTTTCCTCCACAGCGCTGTGCACGCTGTGAACTGCGACAGCACCAGCAGCGCGGGCTGCTGCTAGCCGCGGCGAGAGGCGGACGCGGTGGTGCTCCGGCTGCGCGCGCGGGGCTCCGGCGAGGGTCGGAGCTCCGGTGTGCTTCCGGCGAGTGGTGGTTTTCGACTCCCGAATGAGCGACGGCGTAGAGGTTTTGGTGGTGCCGAGTTGTGTGGGTGGCTCCGGTGAGGGCACGGTGGCCGGAGATAGGAACACCCGGTGGTGGTGGTGGTTTTGTACAGTGAAAGAGAGAGGTGGGAAGTGTTTGGTGGTGTTTTGTTTGGGTGGCCCGGTGGTGTGGAGTTAGGTGGCCGGAGGTGGTGTGTCCAGTAGTGGTGGAGTTAGGTGGCCGGAGGTGATGCTGTTGGGTGGCCGGAGTTGTGGTGGTGAGGACGACGGTGACGCAGGGATGTTGGCAACGGGCGCTGGCTCTGTGTGTGTGTGTGTGTTTTGTGTGTTGTGTGTGTGAGAGAGAGAGAGAAAGAGAGAGTATTTGGTTAGGATTTAAATGAAATAGGTTTATATAGATTTAGATTTTCCATTAGGAAGAATGTAGAAAGTTAAACACAATCCCTAATGTCAGTTAACAATTCTCTGGAAAAACCTGGTCTTGCAACAGTGTTAATGAAATGAGATGAATACTAAGATATATATTATTTATGATATTTAAATAATAGGGTCCGATATGACTAGTGTCGAACATCCCCAAAATTAGGAAAATAGGAAATATTAGTCTAAGACGTAAGAAAAAAATCGAATTATATAAATGTAAACCGTTTGTCAATTAAAAATCCCAAGGATCCGTGAGACTGGGCGACACCCATTCGGCCCGATTTTGGACTAATTCTGAAAATTGTCAAAAATACTCGCAGGTAGAAAATATATTTTAACGCTTATTACTAAAGTAGATTCTCGAAATTTACCCCATTTGCAAATTAAAATCGTTGAGTTAATCATCTGTTTTAGGTTAACTCCGATATCGGATATTTTTTCCAAAGAAAACAGAAAACAGTTTAGAAAATTTTAGAAAATCTAAACAGTGACAAAAAAATCAGTTGTGACACTGAAACTAGTATAGTCGGGTTTTCAAGTTGGTCAATTTCCTACGTATTTCATATCGTATACGACGTATAACGTATAATGATAGCGAGGGTTACACGGTTCATCGTTCCCCATCAATTTCTAATAACCAACCTCTCTTGGCTTGTATGCGGAAGTATATGGCACCGATCATATACCGAAACATACAAATTGAACGAGTCTTATAATTACTCGATATTGACTTAATGTTACATGAATTCTATTAATTATTATTTTTGGTAGTTTTCCTTGCTTGCTAATTTGACTACATGACATTTGACCTGCTACCTTGCTTTATTTCATGCCACATAAATTCTAATGTCATTTCCATATTTCATTATTTTTTGTGGTTATTCCATACTTATGATTTGGGTACATTATCTTGACCTGATGCATTTACTTTTATTTATACTTGCCACTTGGCTTCTTCTTGCACTCGTTGGGTTGCCCACTAACAACCCTGAATTTGTATGTTCAGATTTAGCAGGTTGGATCGAGGTGGACCCTTCAGCTGAGGATCAGGCGTACTTCGAGGAGCAGCGGATCAGCCATAGTTCCATCCCGTCTTCCCCGCTCGCGAGATTCGCTTTTCCACTCGTGAGTCTTTATCTTTTGTATCCTATACCATCTACTTTTATACTATCTAGTGATGTAATATTAATGTATATTATGTCACTATTTGTGATGACAAAGTTCTTGTACTATTTTGTGTTGGAATGTATAACACCACGTATTTTCGCACTCTGATCCATGTATTGTGTTTTTATTGATGCTTAGTGACCGTACACATATTTTTGCATTCTTTTTATTGCACTCCTACATTTATCGTGTAATAATCTACTAATTTCTTTGTCTTAAATGTCTATTTTGTAGAATATAATAATGAAGAGAAAGAGGATTAAACTAAATAAATACTAGTTAAAATCAGATTTAACTGGATCTATTTGGTTAGTTGAGGATGATCCCAGATCTAGTTAGGACAAATCAAGGATTAGGGCAAATGTTCAGCTGAAGATCAGAGCAAATCAAAGATAACACCAAATGGAAACCAGTAAAATTCAGATTTCTATAAATCCATTTTGGTTAGCTAAAGATCAATCGAGAATAATATCAATACAGAGAGATAAATGGATAGAGAGTAGATCAACGGATGAGATGAAGCAAGTTTGACTCAGATTCTGACTGGATACATTTCAGTATTTGAATCATAACTTTCGCTACCGAATCTCAATCTGATGATTCAAGATGATCCAGAAAGAGAACTTACATAGCTACAACTATTATGTTGATCACTATTTCTAATACTGTCATTTGTTAAGTGATATTCAGCAATCAATACGCCAACAAACTGCAGATCAGAACTGAATATCCATATCAAATCAGTTTGGAGATAAGGAGGATTCAAATTCAGAAATAGCCAGATTTTCCTATCTTCATACTCCTCTAACATCTATATTTCTTCTATAATATCTACAATCTCAAAGGCAAGGGAAGGACCATGCAGAGATAGGATTTAGTCCACTTTTCTATTTTTTTAGTGTAGGTTTTTGTTTTTCTTTTTATGTAATTTTCAGTTTTAGTTTATGTAAATCAGGAGATCAGAGTTTCATAGAAGAATGAGACGAAGCTTGTTCTGAGAGTGACACTGGTGTAAGATTTCCTTCTTTTCTCTTATTGTTATAAAATCGAATCTGTAGGTCCCTTTTGTATGTACTTTGTTTTTGTGTTCTTCTTCTTCTCTACTTTTCTTCTTTTGGTACAATTGCTATCCAAGTGAGTCTAAAAGCATCGAAAGAGCCTTGCCTTTGCGAGTGCCACCGATAGCCCATGACGATGGATTTTGAGTTTCATTCTGTAACACTTCATACTTGCAACGTCTTGATGATATAATGTGGAAGAAACGGGAATCAACTCTTATGGGCTATACGTTGATCGCCTCACTTCAAGGTAACATCATTGCAAAAGATTCAAGGTAGGTATTTGGTCAAAAGAAGTAATTTTAGTTTCTTTTCTTTTAATTATTTAGTTTAGAACACCACAATCCACCAAATCTTTCATCATTCATTTCGATTTCTTTGTATATGTCTATTTTCTGTTTTCCTCCATCTTCTCAATTTACCACTTTCTTTCTAACTTCACTTTAACTCAATTTTTTTCTTTTTCTTTTAAAGAACTAAAGAAGAACTTTAACCATACTTTGTAGCCTAAAAGAGAACTTACTAAAAAGCTTCCATCGCTAGTCCCTCCTTGTGGATCACGACCCGCATAGCCACTTGCTATTGCGGTAGAATTGAGCACTTGTACTCTTTATTTTAAAGTTCTGAAATTCTGTATTTTTGTTGCAGGTTCAAACCTCAATTAAATTTTGGCGTCGTTGCCGGGGAGGGACGGTAAGCAATTCTCTTAAAAAGTTTACATTTATGGTTAACTTTCTTCTTTGTTTTTTATACAGATTTAACAATAAGGAATTCTTGCTGCAGTGGACATATAAGTGGACTTGGACTCTGCTCAAGAAAGCAGAGCCAAGAAGCCCTCAGATTTGCTACAGTCCTGTGGCAAACTGAGTCAACTACTAACCTTTATTTTTTTTTTTGCATGTTGGCTGAATTGCATAGTTTAAATATCTGTAGCATTTATTTCCTTGTTTGACTCACTGTATATATATTTCTAACACAATAGTAAAAAGTTGATTGTAAATGCTAAAAATGATTTAGACTTTCCATTTAGGCACGTGTCTATTTCATTTCATTTTCTATTTACTGTTGAAGAGTGCTGGAGCCAGGTATGTGTGCATAGCATTTAGTATAAGGTTCATTCTTGTATGAATATTGCTTGAATGTTACTTTTTTCTATATACTTATACACTGCACTAAATTGATTTAAGGGCTTGTCCTATAAACAAGATAAGGTGGGGAAGTCATTACCCTCCCTTAGCCCACAAACAATCTCCTCACTCATTAACCCAAGCCTAACTAAAAATGAGTAGACGTTGCCCCTAGGGACATCTCGGACTCAATTAGGAGATTATCCTAAGGGGAAAGGTGTTGGAATTTGACTCCTACCAAATCAGTGTCTAGGAAGGGGATTAAGGGCCAAAGCCCGAAGGTTGGTGGTTACTTAATTAAGGAACGTCTTTGACAGATAACCTCCCACCAATCTTACCCTGACCTGGCTGATTAGCTTGTGGTCAAAGTCTGCATTATACCTCCTATGGACAGTCTAACCCGTTAGGAGTCGTCTAGATCAAATGTCTACCCTAACTTAGGTTAGAATTTTTTCTTTTTTGTTTGCTTATTTGCTTGTTTTTTTCTTTGTTTGTGTTTTATTGTGTGATATGGCTTATAACAACAATTTTTCCAATTTTAATGGTAATCCATATTACACACTAACCTCTTTTTCGGATATTACCAACCCGGCATATCATAACTTTAACCAACTTAGTGTGCCGGATTGGTCTTATCCGAATCAATATAACCCATGCCCCCAATCTTATAACTATAATTTTCAGAATAATTTTAACTCTTCACAAAATCAGTGGGGATTTACCTCTCCCGAGTTCAATTTTCAACCAACTTGTCCTCCTTATCCACCTTGTCCACAATATTTCCAAGATTCATACTCAGTTCCACTAGTCCAACATAGAAAATCATCAATTTTGAAAATGAGTATGCGTGAGTCCAAACAACAATACAAAATCTGATGACTCATAATTTTACCACCAATTCCAAAACAACACTTCATCTTTTCAAGACCAATTGCAACAAAATGATGAACCTATCAACTATGAAAAGATGCTTGAAGTCATGACTTAGGTTCAAAACGCTCGTAATCATGACATAGATATGATGGTCCAAACTCTATGTTCTCACCGTTTGGCCAGTTCTGATGTCGTTAACCATTCTGTTAGAGCTGAAAGTCATGTTGTTTTGGAAAACAAGGTTCCATTTCAATATAATCATTTGAACTTGCCCAAACTCCAATTTTGAAAATGATATTGACAGTTTGGCAAGTTATTCCTTTCCTGAAATAGAACTTGAGAATGAATATGATCCTGAACCTTAACTTAGTGATTCAATTCTACTTTCTGATTCAATAATGACTCCGGTGTCTTCACCTGATTTCAATCTTTTTCCCGAGTCAACAATGGATCCTATGCCAATTCATCATGAAATTGAATCGCCCATCTTTGATGATCATCATATTGAACTTGACTAATTTCATACTTTTGAAAGTCCCATTGACAAATTGGCAAGTTCTCATTTTTATGAAATTAAACTCAATGAGAAATGTGACCTAGACTCTCAAAATTGTGATCCAGTTCAAATTTCTGAATCAATATTGACTCCTGTTTTGTTACCCGACTTGAGTAATATTTTAGAGTTAGTTTTGATTCCCACACCTGTCATTCCTAAACTTGAATCACCAATATTAAGTCACATTCCATTGTGGGGAACTGAACGTGGACTTGAGTTTCAACTTCTTGATTTGGACCCACTTCCCGAACCAATCTCGACTCCTGAGCCTTTACTTGACTTAAGTCACTTTCCTGAGTCGGTATTAGTTTCCGTACTTCCTAAGTCTAAGTCAATCATTCTATCTTTTCACACTCCATTTTGGGACAAGGTGGTTGACAAAATTGACTCCGAATTGATTATGGAATTTGGAAATTAGAGGGTCACATTTTTAATAAAATCCTTTATAAATACATCATTTTAGTGGGTTATATTAGAGAGATTTCTGGTGGGTTCCTCTGAACTTCATGCAAAGTCGATTCGGCCGCATTTCGTGGACCAATCAGACCACCTCCGTAACCACCACCTTAAGGTAGTATTTTCCTTCCCTGTCTTCTTTTTCATGCATCTATGCATTAATTCATACATTGAGGATAATGCATAAAATAGGTGTGGGGAGGGTTCTAACATAACTTAGGTTTTTCTTTTTATTAAAAAATAAATTTTTTTAACATTTTCTTTATTTTAAAAACATTTTGAAAATAGAAACAATATTTTGACATATTTTTTATTAGAAATTAAGTCAACTTTTAAGGAATAGGAAAAATCAAAATTAGGATTTCTTATACTTGGTCAAAATAAGATTATTTGTTTGATTTTTAGGGTTAGGAAGGTAATTTGTCAAAATAATTCAGTCTTGAGTTTTACCTTGATGAATATGCACCATTTATACACTTACACGCTTAGGGTTCAAAAACAAAGATTCTTATGCCTTAAAAAAAATTTAAAACAAAATAAAAAGAAAAAAGATAAACAAATCTAATTATTGATTAGCTAGGTGCTTTGGCCTAAGCAAGCCTTAGTATTTATGCGAAAGATGATTAGATAAGTTTGAGGAAAAAACTATATATAAAAATCCTCTGATTAAGCTGGGTATTTGTGCCTAATAAAGCATAAGTATTCACGCCTAAAAGTGGTTCATATAATAAAATTCTTAGCTTTGTGGCCTTGTTTGCTCGAGTCCTTAAATCCTTGGGGTTTTCTCACCCGGTGCCCTAAGACCGTTTGGTTTGGGAGTCATCGATTAAAGGCTCGTTACATGGGCAGATTAGAAAGCCTAATAGAAATAAGGAATAATACCACCAAATATATATATATATATATATAATAAGGCATAAGAGTTAGAGTTAAAGAACACTTAGTCAAAATTTTCATGGTCACAAGGTGCATATGACTTAGGCTAAAGTAATAGACTAGATGAGATGTACAATTTGACTCCTTACTTTGATTGATAACAAATTTTTTGAATAGAGACTAAGTTTAGGAATGAAAAATTCAGTTTTCCTATAACTTATAGAATACTTAAATCTTACAATTATATTTCAAATATTTTTCTCTTTCAAAATGCTTTTCGAAATACTAACTCTTTATTTCTTTTTCTTTATGGATTTTGTGGGTGCAATCCACTGAAAATCCTCACGAGACAAAACTCGTCCTCTAGGAGAAACCTAGAGGTTTAACGGCTTGTTGCACAAGCTCAGTGCAATCGCGTGACCTGCGAAAGTGGCCTAATAATCTTTGCTTTAGTTTTGTTGTTTTGCTCGAGGACGAGTAAGAAACAGGTGTGGGGGTGTGATCGTACACATATTTTTGCATTCTTTTTATTACACTCCTACATTTATCGTGTAATAAATCTGCTAATTTCTTTGTCTTAAATGTCTATTTTGTAGAAGATAATAATAAAGAGAAAGAGAATTAAACCAAATAAATATCAGTTAAATCAGATTTAACTGGATCTATTGGTTAGCTGAGGATGATCCCAGATCTTATTAGAACAAATCAAGGATTAAGGTAAATGTTCAGCTGAAGATCAGAGCAAATCAGAAAGATAACACCAATGGAAACTAGTAAAATTCAGATTTCTATAAATTCATTTTAGTTAGCTAAAGATCAATCGAGGACAATATCAAATACAGATTGATAAATGGATAGAGAGAAGATCAACGGATGAGATGAAGCAAGTTTGACTCAGATTCTGACTGGATACATTTCAGTATTTGAATCATAACTTTTGCTACCGAATTCAAATCTGGTGATTCAAGATGATCCAGAAGAGGAGTTACAGAGCTACAACTCTTATGTTGATCATTATTTCTAATTCTGTTATTTGATAAGTGATATTCAGCAATCAATACACCAATAAACTACAGATCAGAACTGAATATCCACATCAAATCAAGTTTCAAGATAAGGGAGGATTCAAATTCAAAAATAGCCAGATTTCTCTATCTTTATACTCCTCTAACATCTGCATTTCTTCTATAAATACCTGCAATCTCAAAGGCAAGGGAAGGACCATGCAGAGATAGGATTTAGTCCACTTTTCTATTTTTTTAGTGTAGGTTTTGTTTTTTCTTTTCATGTAATTTTCGGTTTTAGTTTATGTAAATCAGAGGAGATCAGAGTTTCATAGGAGAATGAGAACGAAGTTTGTGCTGAGAGTGACACCGGTGTAAGCTTTCCTTCTTTTCTCTTATTGTTATAAAATCGAATCTGTAGTTCCCTTTTGTATGTACTTTGTTTTTGTGTTCTTCTTCTTCTCTACTTTTCTTCTTTTAGTACAATTGCTATCCAAGTGAGTCTAAAGTATCGAAAGAGTCTTGCCTTTGCGAGTGCCATCGATAGCCCATGACGATGGATTATGAGTTTCATTCTGTATCACTTCATACTTGCAACGTCTTGATGATATAATGTGGAGGAAACGGGAATCAACTCTTATGGCTATACGTTGATCGCCTCACTTCAAGGTAACATCATTGCAAAAGATTCAAGGTAGGTATTTGGCCAAAAGAAGTAAGTAATTTTTAGTTTCTTTTCTTTTAATTATTTAGTTTAGAACACCACAATCCACCAAATCTTTCATCACTCATTTTGATTTCTTTGTATATGTCTATTTTATGTTTTTCTCCACCTTCTCATCTACCACTTTCTTTCTAACTTCACTTTAACTCAATTTTTCCTTTTTCTTTTAAAGTACTAAAGAAGAACTTTAACCATACTTTGTAGCCTAAAAGAGAACTTATTAAAAAAGCTTACATCGCTAGTCCCTCCTTGTGGATCATGACCTGCATAGCCACTTGTTATTGCGATAGAATTGAGCACTTGCACTCTTTATTTTAAAGTTCTGAAATTCTGTATTTCTGTGTGCAGGTTCAACCTCAATCAAATTTTGACCTGCGAAAGTGGTCTAATAATCCTTAGTATAGTTTAGTTGTTTTTACTCGAGGACGAGTAAAAGATAGGTATGAAGGTGTGATCAATCGCTAAAACTGCACATTTATTATCATATTCTCATATCTATTATTAAATAAACTTTGCTTTTTCCTAAATTATTGTTTGATTTATTTGCAGGCCCGTTCCTAAAGGAGAGTGAAGAGAAATGAGCCCAAAACTCATCAAATTATGAATTAAATCAGAATAAATTCGAAATCAGGGAATCAGGGCAGATCTTGATAAATCAGAGAGGTTGAAAACCAGTTGAAACAAATCCCTACAAATCGATTCGGTTGAAGCCAAGTATCAAAGGCCATTTCGTCAAAATTTCAGATTTAAACTGCAAATCCAGTTGAAGATAAATACAAATCGAGAAGCCGGGGAGCACCACCAACAGGGTGTGGCCAGGTGGCCGCGGAAACACGGCAAAAGCCGTGTTTCTGCGGCTTTGTTAAGGAATTAGGGGGAGCGTTTGCTTCCCCTATCTTCTCACACCTCTCCCATCTGGTTTTTGCCTATAAAAGGCAGGATTTTAACTGTAAATGGGAACGACCAAGCAGAGAGTAAATCTTAGGCTAATTGTAATTTGTAACTTAGGTTTTTATTTTTTTCATGTAATTTTTATTTTATTTATGTAACTGAGAGGAGAGGATACTTTCATGGAGGAATGAGAGCAAACTTGTACTGAAGGTGACACCAGTGTAAGTGATCTTTTCTTTCATTGTTATTTGAATCGAATCGAGATTTCCTTTTCTTTTCTATTCTTGTTTTTGTTCGCTTCCCTCTTTTGTGTTTGTGGATCCAAATGAAACCGATAGCCTCGAAGTTGTCTTCTCTTTGCAAGTGTCGTTGATGTCTTATGATGATGGACATCTATTTCTATGATTGTATAGCTCGCCCCTTCATTTCATAGTGTAATCGAGAATGAAAAAGATCGCATCTGCCATGCTTTGCTCCCCTTCAAAGAAAGGTACATCATCGATACGGGTGAAAGGTAAACAGGCGCCAAAGAGGTAAGTATGTTTTTAATCTTTTCTTTCTTTTCTTTTATTTCTTTAGTTTAGATCAACAACACCTACTTCTTTTATCACTCCTTTTCCATTTCTTTGTACATATCCAATTCTGGTTTCCCCATCTTCCAATCTCTCACTTTCTGTCTAACTTTATTGTATTTTTCTTTTCTTTTTAAGAAACTAAAAAAGAACTTTAACCATTAATGGTAGCATAAAAAGAACTTGCTAAACAAGCTTCCATCGCTAGTCCCTCCTTGTGGATCACGCCCCGCTAGCCACTTACTATTGCGGTAGAATTGAGTAACTTGCACTCTTTAATCTTAAAATCTGAGCCTCTGTATTTTGTGTGTAAGTTCCTAACTCAATCAATTAGCGTACATACATGATGGTACCATCGTCCTGCGTATGTACACCGCAGTGGCGTCCCCGTATCCGCCGGATCAGGACGCCACAAAAACTGATGGAGAATCAACATATCATGTTCATAATAGGCCTCGTGCATACGTGGGACAACGACCTCAGGACATTTGGGTCTGGCCCCCAGAACCAGCCACTAAGCTGTAAGGGTATTTGCCCTGGAACAGGAATGGATCAAGACAGGGTGTCAGTTTACCCCCAACCGGTCTCCTGTGGCCTCAGGTTGATATGGAACTGTAGTTGCGCAATAAAGAGCCATTATGAAGACGTACTTATTGATGCCATCAGTTTCCCCTTGCCCTGCTGTAAGTTATATATTTATTACATAATTTTCGAATTATTTCCAGTTTGGCTTCATGATAATTGATTTAGGGGAATAACAAGAGAAATGTGGGATTCTAGAGGTGGCCCCCACCACACATGTTTGTAATGTGGCACTTACTTTCACACATCATATGTATCAGTAATAGTAGTATCAGTATATCCTTATCTAGGTTTCAGTAATACAGTATTCAGTATTCAGGAGTTCAGTAATGTCCCCATAAAAGCAATATCTGTGAATCTGTATTTTAATTTGCTCAAGAGTTACTTTACTGAGTCAGTAGTCAATATATGTACTGAAATAAGTATAAAGATATATGTCCAATGTCCGAGTGTCAGGTAGAATATCAGTATCAGTATCCTGTATCAGGGTTCATTATCAATTTCAGTATCAATGTCCAGTACCAATGTTCAGTTAATAACAGTATCTCCCAATAGTGAAATCAAGAATAAATCATGGTAATGATTTCAAACTCTTCACAATCAGTAAATAATAATAAAGAAATAATATAAAAACAGCACTACAGCTATATGCACAAACAAGCGGTACGAAGCAGTGCTGGGACAAGATCAGTGAACAGTGTTTAATCACTAAAGCGCATGGTGAAACTCAGGAATGACTCAATCTTAAAATGTGAGTCTGAAATCCAACAAAACTCTGCTCGAGAGCGAGTCTAGTGATAAAACATTGGGCGCTAAGTCTCGCCTACCAGGCGAAGCTATATAAAACAGCTAAGCCGTTAAAAAACCTCGAAGAGGTTAAACCCGGAGGCTGTAATATAGAACCGCGGAGCGGTTAAGTCTGGAGGCTGTATAAGTATCTGCAAAAGATGTTAGTACCACACAACATAAATAACATGATCGTAACAATATAATGATACAGTATGGTATCTGCCACTAAGGAACCGTAACCACTCCTTCTGATAATCGCGTAATCCCAAAGGGAGGGAAAGGCGTCAGGCGCTGGCCCATTATGCCTATTGGACCAGCGGGGTGGTTTTTCGAGATAACGCAACCCCTGAGAGAAAATTTGTCCCTAGGGTCTTCTCCTGTAACCTGCACCACAGTTAGTCCCAAAATACACAAATACACATAATTCTTAAAAATACATATAAAATTTTTAAAATACAAAAAATTTCTAAAAATACATAGAAAGCTCCTAAATATACAGGAAATTCCTAAGAATTACAACAAGTATCTAGGGCACTGATACAAGTATTTTACCATAACAAATACAATTTCCAGGAATACAACAATTACATAAAAATTATTAAAAATATAATTTTCACCCGTCGAAGCGGAGAAGCCCAAATAGAGCGAGAGTACTCCCTAAAATTACAAAATATGTCAAG
This sequence comes from Agave tequilana, assembly GCA_038442645.1. NCBI lineage: Eukaryota > Viridiplantae > Streptophyta > Magnoliopsida > Asparagales > Asparagaceae > Agave > Agave tequilana. Next base: position 13,782 of record JAVJIF010017843.1, read on the forward strand.
AACTCCAGAAATCCCAATAATACAACACATATACGCATTTAAAATTCAATAAAGAATAGAGAAGAGAGAGAGCGAACATGGAGAGAGTTGGAGGAGGAATAGGCCAAGGCCAGGTAGACCTAACTGGCCGCCGATCGAATAGTTTGGTGGTGTTAGAGAAGTTGAGTTGATAGAACTAAATGAAATTGGATGAGGGATGGTGATTTAAGAGGAGGTGAGGATGATTAATGGTGAAGTAGTGATTAGAGAGGGAGGAGGTAGTTGATTTGGAAGATGGTGGAATTGGGAGGTGGAGAGGAAAGTTGTAGCGGTGAAGTTGGAATTAAAGAAGATGGTGGTGGGCTGACAGAGATGGAGGAGGTGAGATGAGAGGAGTTTTTGGGAAATGGAAGGGTGTGGCGCCAGGATGCAAACCGGAGGGGAGCGTCGGGCCGTCACTGGTCAGTGGTGGGGCCCCGACTGTGGTTGGGAAAGGGAGAGAAGAAAGATAGAGAGTGGAAGAAAGGAAGAGTGATTAAATTAATTTAGAAAGAGAATTAGATGAAATTAGAGAAAGAAAGAGGACTTTTAAATTAAAGGGAGGTTGGTTGAAGGGAAGGTCAGCGGAGGTTGATTGGGAAAGTCGGTGCTTGAGGAGAAGAAAAAGAGGAGGATTGGTGGAGAAGAAAGAATAAAAAGAAATTATTTAATATTATTTAATTGGGTAAAAATTTTACTAGTTCAGAATGATATCCAAAAATTCTATAAAATTGAAAATATTATGCTGAAGAGTAATATGAAATCGATTCTAAAAATTCAGTTTGGTTTAAAAATTAAAAATCCTGAAATGTATCAGTGATACCGGCGACACCGCTTCGGTCGAATTTTGACTAATTTCAGAAAAATCTCCAAAATGCACTAAAATAGATAATATGATTTTGAAAAATAATATAAAACAGATTCCATAAATTTATCTCCATTTATAAAGTAAAAAATCCTGGAATCAACTTGCGATACCGATCGATACCAGTTTTAGGAGATTTTACAAAATAATTCAGAAAAAATCAAAATTCTAAAAACTAAAATATTAAAAATAATTATCTGAAACTGAAACATGTCCAATCCAACTCTCAGAATGATCAAATTAGTCATTTTACCAAAATCGGGTCCTGGGATCAGACTTGAACTGACTCTAAGTTCACAAAAATGCAGATCTAATACCCAAAATGATAACAAAGTAATACTAAATGTGTAATAAATACGGAGAAAATAGAGAAATACAGGTGAAAATTTTCGTATACATCTCCATGTACGTATTCCAGGAACGAGATATTACAGGTTTCAAATGTTCCACACCGTTAAACTAACCAACTTATTATTTAGGCTGTTCGTTTTTCTCATACTTGATGCATGGACAAAAGTATAGAAAATACTTAATTTTTGATGTATAAATACTTGAAATAATATAGATCAACTTCAATAGAGTGGATCTTGTATTCGGATGATGTATGGTTATATTAGAGTGAGAAGGATTTGGGTTCGAATCCTTCCAGAATTACATAAGTCTATCTCACATACACACACATATCAGAAATATATATCAGCCGACAGCTGAGAGTCCCTCTCAGCCTGCGGTGACGTGGCACATTATGAGCCACATAATTCGACAATCTAAAATGACGCCCCGCTTTTGAAAATCATTAAAATTACTAAAAGATCTTATTGTTTGTCTTTTCTTAGAATGATGTATTAGTTTTATATTCTTTATTATTATTTTTTTCTTCTCTTTTATATGTCTAACTCTCTGTGTCTCTTCACGCCATCAGATCTAGATATTTGACTTGTAGAGAATATCGTTCTAAAAAAGCGAGCGGGATCAGATATTAATTTTTAGTTGCAGACCTAGATCTCCAGCAGCTATTTTGACAGGTTCATGTTTCCTTGGGATGTCAGCTTCAATATTTTTATCGTGATTCTTCTCTTCTTCTTCTTCTTCTTCCAAAGGAAAACCTATCTGAAATTTTTTATCATCAGAAATAATGGCTATTCGATTTAAAATTTGAAACAAAAAATAAAATACACAAAAATATATAACCAATTTATCAGAGATGTTACTGAAGTCGCAGAAAAAAATTATTTTAAAAGTTGTCCTTTTCATTAGGACTGCAACTTTAGTTGCATTCATAATAATAAATTGTCAGATAAAATTAAATTCTGTGATCATAATCGCAGTATGAAATTTCATCTTCAAACCATTTGTTTTACAAGACAGCGACCAAAGTCGCAGTCCAATTAAAATTATTAATAAAAAGACTGCGACCTTCGTCGCAAAAATGAAAAATAAGTTATAAAATACTGTGACCAAGATCGCAATGTTATCAAACAAACTTTTCAAAAAGACCGCTATTACATTAGATTGCAACCAATGTCGCAGTCTTCGGTCGCACTCTTCGAACCATCTTAATTACTTAACTTTTGAGACCTTGTTCACTACTTCAATTGACTATGTCTCTTGTTTCATAAGAATGCGACTATGGTCGCAGTATTCCATTTAGATTATTTAATAAAAAATATTATGATTAAGGTCATATTGTTATCAAACAAACATTATTAAAGAGACTGATGTTACATAAGACTGCGATCGAAATCGCAATCTTCTAATCATCTTAATTAATTAACTTACGAGATTATTATCACTGCTTCAATTGACTGCGACTCTTATTTCATAAGACTGCGACCACGGTCGCAGTATCCTATTTAGCTTAGCAAGATCGAAAAATACTACGATCCTAATTGAAAAAATAAATAAATAAAGGCTGCAACACTGCGACCAAAGGTCGTAATGTAAAACAAAAATAAATCTAAAAAGTGAAAATGATATTAAAAATTTAAATCCAAAATTTTTCTTTTCAGAAACTGCGACTTCGATTGCAGTTTCAGAAAACCAAAAAATAAAATAAAATAAACTGTTTCAAGTCACAGTAATAGATTTTTATTGTGATTAAAACATCTTTTAAAAAAACTTAAACATTAATGCGACCATGGTTGCATTCTTTTAAAATAATTTATTTTTCTAAAATTTAGTAATCAAGATCTGTATTTTTTTTGTTTGAAAAAACTCAAAATTTTCATATCTGTAATTTTTTTAGTGGAGGAACAGTTGTAACCAGGTAAAAGTGAAACTGAGGGTGTTTTAGTCATTAGCAACGAAAAGTAGTTGAGGGTCTCCTTTTAGCGCCTAAATTTTTGACTTCTCTGCGGCTAATTTGAAGCCACGTCATGCCGCTGAAAACTCTCTCAGCTGTCGGCTGAGGTACAGTAACCTCTATACACACATACACACATATATATATAAAGAGAGAGAGGGAGGAGGAGGAGAGACTTTTGTCATTCCAAAAGGATTTGACCTTGAATCCTTCTAACTCAAATATAACCCTCCGACATTCGAATAAAAGATTCACTCTGTTGAAGTTGATTTATATTATTTTAAATATTTATAAACCAAAAATCAAGTGTTTGAATACTTTTTACTCATCCATCAAGTAGGGAGAAAACAGATGACCTAAATAGTAAGTTGGTTAGTTTAATGGTGTAGAACATTTGAAACCTTACAAAAATTAGTTTATAGGGGTTTCTAAATGTTTAGATCATTACCAAATGGCCAGATCGAGAATTTGTATGTCTAAAAATATAGATCTAATCAATTCACTACTTTCGGCTGTCTATTTTGCGCCACTTGATCGATAGGAAAAACGTAGTCAAAACACTTAATTTTTGGTTATATATACTCGAAATAATATAGATCAACTTCAATGGAGTGGATCTTATATTTGAATGTCGGAGAGTTGTATGAGAGTTGGAAGGATTCGAGCTCAAATCCTTTTGGAAGGACGCAAGTCTCTCTCTCTCTCTCTCTCTCTCTCTCTCTATATATATATATATATATATATATATATATATATATATATATATATATATATATATAATATATATATATATATATATATATATATTGCCCATCGATTAAGTGTTTTAAATATTTTTTGTACATCCATCATGTAGGTTCAAAATGAATGATCGAAATAGTGAGCTGGCTAATTTAACGATGTATAACATTTGAAACCTAACAAAAATTGGTGTGGGGTTTTTTTTTTAAATGTTTAGATCATGATCAAATGGCCAAATTGAGAATTTATATGTCTAAAGTCATAGATCTAAATAGGGCTCGAATTCTTCCACATGTACCCAAGTTTATCCCATATATAGTTTGGGGAAAGCAATTTTTTGTATATAGAATCATCAAGGGATTACATCAATATATATATATATATATATATATATATATATATATATATATATATATATATATATAGTGGAGAGTAAAATAAGATATTACATGTCTAATACAATGTAATACATGTCTATATACATATCTAAATACAATATATCACATGTCTATTAACACCCCCTCAAACTCGCGGTGATCAAACACGGAGAGTTTGGATAAAACCTAGTAAATTGTTGAGAGGTTTTTAGAGCCTTGAACTCGACTGGGAAGGAGTCTTTTGAAGAGCTCCTCGAACTCAACTGGGAAGCAGATTTTTGATGAGCTCCTCGAAGTCGATTGGGAAAGAGGTTTTGAGAGGACAGTGAGATCCGAAGTCCAAAAGTTATCGGATGGTAAGATCTGAACGAGGCTGAGACGGCGACTTAGCTCGAGATTGACACGAGCAGAGGTTGATGAGACAGATCAGGAGAGAGCGATGAAGCTCGAAGTCGACACTAGACGAGATAGATCAGGATAGGAGAAACCTACTTGATATGATCAAGAAATAAGAGTCAAGTCTGTAGAATTGATCCAGGGAGCACGGCTTTTGACAGCCCAGAGGGTGCTTTTGACAGCTCTGCGAAATAGTTGAAACTTTTAGACAGACAAAATGTTCAGGACAATGTTATCTACAGACCTGTCGACAGCCCTTTCAACAGCTGTGGGGATTTTCAGAAACGAGTAAGGAGAGATTTACTGAGATCGTGATCTAATCTGATCAGTGATGTCATCAAGGGGTCGACAAGGTCACGAGTGGTGATGTCATCAAGTGGGTCGCAAGCAAGGAGAGGATTTCGTGATCTGATTGGTGTTTGATTAGATTTGTGATTTAATTGGGAAGAGACGAAAAGGCGACGACTTCCGAGATAGACAGGCAAGATCTGAGATCCAAGAGGGTGAAATATGAAAGGAAGATGGTAAAGATGATGAGGAAAGCTCTAATGTCACATGAGGAGACAGTGACCCGACGCTAAGCACACGCTATGCAAGCACGACCCGACGCAGGCTATAAAATACCGAGAGAACTTCAATCAGCGAAGAATTTTTTTTAAAAAGCTTTAATACCATGATAATTTAGATAAGGCAAATTTCTTTATATAAATTCACCGAAGGTGTACATTAATATATATACAAGTGGAGAGTAAAATAAAAGAAATACATGTGTTTAAATACAATGCATCACATATCGTCTAGATACAAACCACATGTATCACATTTTTGTTAACAATTACTTAATATTTGTTCAGAAAACTACACGGAAAAATAATTTTTAGTTTATTCAAATTCAAGTAATGCCACTTCAAAGGAAAATGCCCCAGGGGCTCAGACAGGAGCAGATATTAGCACCCATCAAATTGATAAAGACTCCCACCCAAATACTATGAAAATGACATTAATTTTTTAGACAAATTTAACCAATGAGTAAAACTCAAAAATACCATCTCTTTCTTGCAGATGAAGGTGCCACACTGCCTAAGGTTTCCTCCAAGTTCCTCAAAGCCCGTTCCAGCAAAAGTATTGGATGTTGATACTAGAACTTTGAACACTTCTAATTAGTAATCAGTGATGCACACCAAAGAGTTGGTGAAGGGCATAAAAAACTTAATTCTTGCAGCAACGATGCCATCAATTGTTTCCTTCCATGCTCAGAATTTCAATCTCTACGACAGGATACAATTATAACAATAATTCTCGATTATTTGGGGATCTTAGTTCTGAATCCGACGAACCTTGCGAGCCTTCAGATCTTTCCAATGATGTAATGGCACCTAAAAAAGTTATGGGAATACATTTAAAGAAGAAACTTGGAGGGGAAGGGGGAGAGGAGAGGGGCTGGGGGATGGTGAGGGGGACCGGGGAGGAGATAGACGATGATGTGGGTTGGAGACTGTTGGGGGACGAAGGCAATGGAAATAGAGGAGGAAAAAGGAAAGGAGGAGGGGGAAGGTGTGTTTTTGAAAATTTTAGGAAAAAAAAGAGTGTCTTTATCAATTTAGTGTTGAAAATTTTATACTATTTCCTAAAACATGCAATTTTCTTACAAAATTTAATTAAGACAAAACAATAATTATTCAAGCATGCAACAACAATTATAATTTAAAACAAAATAAGACAAAAAAAATCTGGTCTGGGGAATGCAGTCGCGATATCGCTGCTCTAAAGGATCAAAAGCTCGTCTCCTATCCAGACAGTGAATCGGCATTATCTCCTAGCGTTAAAAGATCTCTTGAATTTACCAGTACTCAGTCCAGGAAGGTGGGCAGAGTCTCTGCTCTATGGAGAAATTGCCCAGAAAAATGAAGATAATGAACAAAAATTTCTTTAACACTGAAGCCATTCTCACGAAGAGTACGATTCAGGTTTCCTTTTGAGATAAAGAGAAAATGTGTTGTGTATCTTGCTGTTAGAGGGACGGTCTATTTATAGATTTTAAACTCCCTAGTAGTTGTAACTACAAGCGATTTTCACGATTACATAATCGGATGATTGAGAAATTTTTCATCCGATTTGAGATCTAGTGGGACTTGGTCAAAATTGACTTAGTAAAATAAATAAATAAATAAAATTTGAAGCTAAAACTTTTTATTTAATTTTTAAACTCAAAATTTCAACAGTCCCCCTCAAAAGCTTGAGTTTCAGGAAATATAAAATAAAACAATAATAATGCATAATAAAATAAATTATCAAATCAAAAAACAAGAATAAAATTGGGCAACATCATATTGTGGATTCAGGACAGGTGGACTACGCCTGAAACCTTCCTTAATGAATTCATCATCATCTGAGAGACATAGTGAGCTACGCTTAAAACTATCCCCTTTTATCAGAAATTGATAGAATACACACAGAGTAAGTCTCATCTATTGAGCGGGCGGGTTGAGCGTTCAGGTCATGCTCACAATAGCTAACTCTTGAGAGTTTTTAGGGTCAGCCCCACCCCCAATCGTGGCTATCATGATTTCTCTCACGCAGGTAAGTCTTCTTAGGGTACTATAGCTGGATGATATACCCTCCATACTACACGAGTTGAACTTATTAAGAGTTAAACTCAGCCTTACCTAACGTATTATAAGAGCATCATCACCATAGAGAAGGGGTACTAGCTACAATGTTATATATAGGATACAAACATATCCGGGCCGATGCTCCACATGAGTATCATCAGTCCAGTTTGTTTCTATCACATTGAACATCTTTCATGAAATCAGCTCCCAATCAAGTAGGCTGGGTTTTCACTGTCGGTGAGCTCTACTATTGGCTTAACTTCATCTCTCTCGATTATTCTAGGATCACATTCCTAAAAAGACCCCTAGTCAAAATGACTTATGTTATTCAGGGTCAAACACAATAGCTTAGCAGCCTTTATTTCTCAAGTGGTGACAATCAGAGGTTTAACTCTTCATAGTCACATTATTATGACTCTTGACATCATTTATTAGGCTTATAAAGTCTTTGGATAATTGTCAGAATCTCCTCTCATTTAGGATCGTAAGGTAGTTATAAAGTTTTCTTTATTGTCTTAGTTTCAAAATAAGCAAAATATACCATAATGGTTCATGATAAAGCAATATACATTGCATTTGATTATTCCACTATTAAGATACACACACACACACACACACACACACACACACACACACACACATATACATATATTTAATTTGATAAAGAATAATCAAGAAATTTATGATTATCAAAATCATTTTAATGCACACTTAGTGTCGAAGTCTAAATATTAACATGTAATTCAGATATATCTAAAATATAGTTTAACCATATATTTATCAAAACTTTAAGAGATATACATGTACTAGAGAAAATTATTTATTATCCATTCTAGTCACCCTATTAAGACACTGATGATGTCACAGATTGAATTTTAGTATCTTATAAGATAAATACAAATTGATTCCTTACCAGATATCAAGATATCCTAATTTGCCTTACCATTTATATTCTTAATAGTATCCGAGTTTCTATCATGGACAAATCACCAGTGTCTTAATTTAGTGACTAGGATATATAATTTAATTTTCCCCTTGGTACATGCAACTTTATTTTTACAAACAATATATGCATATAATGTATGCATTATATATCTTATAGTTTTGAAAAATGTCACATTTAAAATCTTCAGAGAAATTTTAAATGATTTTAAAAATTATTCACAATTTAATTAACAACAAAAATTATATTCTTTCTAAAAAAGTAAACTCTTTAAAAAAAATATTTGAAGTGCGTGATTATATAAATATAGCAATCATTTTAAGATATTTTACTATAGAATGATGCACTTATAATTTCAAATATATATATATACACTACATATATATATATGTACACACACACACACGCACACACACACACACACATATATATATATATATACAATATATATATACACAATTTCATGAATAGAAAATTTAAATTTTAATATTTTTCACAATTTACATAAGAATATCCTCACAGTTAAAACTTGAAAACACTTAAATAGGAGGTGTATAAATTTTTTTAGTTATAAATATACTTTTAATGAGTAGAATAAGTTACATCAATAGATGATAGTTTTAACTTAATATAGTTTCAATAATAAATATCTCACAGAATAAAAGCTAGTAATGAAATGAGAAGGATTAATTTTTTTAGTTATAAGATAATTTTAAAGAAATTTATTTCATTATTTGAGATATTAAAATAGATATCTTTTCAAATTTTAAGAAATGTAACAAGAACCTGATTTAAAATTTATAACCAAGAATCTCGACCAAATTCTTGACAAATAAAATTATATTTAAAAATATCAAAATAGATATTTAATTTATCTCTAAACTTAGTTAGAGGAAAATTATAGTTCATAAAGTTAAATTTTAAATCTGATTTCTAAAAAGTCTAAATAGGACCAAATCCAAACTTGATAATTATAAGATAAAGGTAATATTCAAAATAATAATGAGATTAGGAGGTAGTCTCTTCACCTCAATTATAATACTAGATTATGGAAAAATTATTTATTTTAGGCAATCTAGCTTTAATAGATCTCAATTAAGTTGGATGGAGGGCAAAACTTCACATGGCTATTAATCATCCTGCACATGATTAGGATTAATATACACATTTACATAAACTCAGATTATAAGATTTTCTCATGCAAGTATAATGTCACAAGTGGTACACTTTCTAATTGTAGCTACAACATAACCATATTATTTAGAATTTTCATTCCTACTCTGTTCCTTATACTAGATTTTTTAGAGTATAGATTATAATTTCAATTTTAGCTAATTTAGCATGGTCCGATCATAATTTACATCAAACTCAAATATGAAAGATAATGGAAACTAGATCCAACAATAATATTAATCAAGACTAATCCTAGAAAGATTCAGATATGTCCAAATGTTGGTGTATAAGATAGGGTTATAAGCTAGACAAAAATATTACGTTTAAGGTTATAGTTAACATAGGCTAATAAAGGATTCTAGAATTATTGGATTAGTCAAAACCCTAAGTTTAATAGTCCAATTGGCCAGGTCAGCGTAACTCAGGTAGGAGGTTTTTCGCTCTTGACGTTTCTTAATTATAAAACTATATTGAATACCCTTTCTTAATTAAACACCAATTATATAAAATTTTGAGAAAATGATTTACCCTTTAATTTTCTTTTCCTATTGAACTAAAAATATTTAGGAGCTTATGCCAATTCTAGCCACATGCAGAGTGTACAAATAATGTTGTTGTAATTTAGGTTTGTCAAAATGATAAAAATATTTTTATCATGTTTTCTATATCCATAATATTTGAAAAAGTTAGAATACAAGTTTAGTTTGATAGCTTTTAAATTAGGATATGTAGAACAAAAGAATGTAGAGTTCTTATTTAATTTAAGTTACAAAGTATTATAACAGATCAGAGTAAGAATCACAATATTAGTATGCTACAATTTAAAATACTGTATATTTTTTATTTTATTTTTCTAAATATTTATTTCACTTTACTGATTATCTTATTATTATTCATTAATTTGATTTATAGTTGTTGTTATTATTATTAGATATACAAATTAGTTTTAAGATTTTAATATTATCTTTATTTATTATTACCGTTATCACTTTTTAATATTTTTAATTATTATTACTATTATTATTAATTGTTCTTCTTAGTAATGGGTCTTTCATTATGATTATTATTGCTATTGTTATGGTTATTTTAATTATTTATTTATTTATTTCTATTATTACATTATTATTATTATATATTATTGTATTATGTTTGTATTATTATTTTCCCTTCTTGATTCTTTTCTCCATATCCATTATTCATTAATGCATTAGAACATATCTGTTTCCCATTTTCTCGATTCCTAATCCAAGCCATTTACATAGACTCAAACCCAATAGGATCTCAATCCATTACCCTTCATCCTAGCCCACTACCCAAGACTCAAATCAACAACCCAATCTTTATCTTAACTAATAAATCTTATCAAATCCTAATAAGTAATTAGATCTTAACCCTATCATTAACCTAATTTCCCCTTCATAATCTTCCTCCCCCCCCCCCACACACACACATCCTTCTCCTCCCCATTACCTACAGCAAAGCACCAAATCCCAGACGTTCTCCCTCCGCGCACACCCTCTCGTCGGAGCTCCTCGAGCACCTCCTTGGCTGGCCGCTGCACCCTTGCGCATTGTCAACCGCTAGAGCCCTGCTAAGCGAGATGCCAACAACCTTGTTTTTCCACCTTGGCCTTGAACCCTTGGCGAACTCTGTCGTGATCCGCTTGCCACCAGGCTGCGCCACCCCATCCCCAGGCCGGCTGCACCTTTGCTAAGCCCCTACACCAGACCGCATTCCTTTCCTCTCTCTTTCTCTCTCTGATCTCTACATAAATCCCAACCACGACCTAAAAAACACAACAAAATCACAGACCACAGAATTAAGCAATAATTGATGGAATTTTTGGTAGTGAGCAGCATTAATGGACAACTTCATGGAAGAGGAGGCCACAGCTTCTACTAGGAAACCAAGAGGTGGTTCAAGGAGTTTGATAGTGGCATGGGCTTTGATGATCCCATCATGGATTACGACGGCTTGAGCTCGTCGGAAGGAGCAACCACGACCTCCTCCTTGTCCTCCACCGATGACAGCAGCAGCTCTCGTGGCCGTCACAAGACTCCCACAACCCCTACCAAGCCCATTGGCACATAGCAACCTCACTTCACCATGGCATCTTCTACCTCTCCGTGAGTCGCCGCCGGCAAGCGCGAGCACACCCGCATCCTTTCCGGCGAGATCCTCAAGCCGTCGATATCTTTCGCAACTTCCGTTCCTGCCGTTCACCGGCCATCAACAACCATTTCTTCTCCTTGTCGTGAGCTTTTTTTCTCCTCTCTTCATAACTTTGCATGCATATATATTTTTTAATGCATGTGTATATTATGTGAATGAATGTGTGTGTAGTGTGTGCGTGCATGAGTTCAACTAGGTTGGTGTATATGTGTGAGTGATTTTGGTGTATGTGTGTGTGATGTGCATTAGTGATATATATATATATATATATATATATTATATATATATATATATATATATATATAGAGATAGACTTGTATCCTTTCAAAAGGATTTGATCCCGGATCCTTCCCACTCAAAATCAACCCTCCAACATTCGAATACAAGATCCACTCCGTTGAAGTTGATCTATACTATTTCAAGTATCTATAAACCAAAAATCAAGTGTTTTAAATACTTTTTGCCCATCCATCAAGCGACGCAAAATGAACGGCCGAAAGTAGTGAGTTGGTTAGATCTATGTTTTTAGACATACAAATTCTCGATCCGGCCATTTCATTATGATCTAAACATTTAAAAACCCCTATAAACTATTTTTGTTAGATTTCAAATGTTCTACACCGTTAAACTAACCAACTCACTATTTAGGCCGTCCGTTTTTCCCTTACTTGATGGATGGGCAAAAAGTAGTTAAAACACTTGATTTTTAGTTTATAGATACTTGAAATAGTATAGATCAACTTCAACGGAGTGGATCTTGTATTCGAATGTTGGAGGGTTGAATTTGAGTGGGAAGGATCCGGGATCAAATCCTTTTGAAAGGATACAAGTCTATCTCTATATATATATATATATATATATATATATATATATATATATATATATATATATATATATAATGTGTGCATGTATGAGTGTATGCCTGTGTATATGTGTATATATATGTATGCAATTGTATATGTATAGGTTTATGTGTATGTATGTATTATGTTAGTATGTGTATATGTATACATGTTATGACTGAAACCTGATTGTACTCACGATCTGATTGTACACTGGACTCTAGCATGACTGATTCTACCCACCTGATATATATATACATATATATATATATATATATATATATATATATATATATATATATATATATATATATATATATATATATATATATACTGTGATAGACACCTGACACACTGATTTGGAGATATGATTCTGTTATTAACTGTCTTATTACTGTCTATTTATATTCCGTATATTATTTCTGTCTTATTCTAGTTTATAGTTTCATTTCATATGCTCACACATTATATGCATGTGCACTTTCTCTTTTATTTTACAAACTCACCGGGTCGCTTTCTGACGACCCTGATTTGCACGTTCAGATATTGGATGTTTTTATTTCATTGACCAAGTATTCGATGAGGCTGGACATGTTGTGAGGATCTGGAGTTTCTTTCTATTCGATTTTGGTATTCCTACTTTATTTTATTCCGTCGTTTCCCTGATTTCTGATATATTGGACTTATTCCTTATTTTATTCTTTTATTCATCTGTTATCATGTATGCTCATTTATATGTTATTGCAGTGATATTGATTTGTCATAGTGATTATATAACTTGTTCAGTTTACTTTAGGCTTAGCGTGTATATGTGGAATATTTTTCTCGCGTATATATGTCGCCTATAGTGAGAGAGAGGAGATGAAAGCTTGATGAAGCTTGTGGAATTCAACTTGGATTCAAATTTCGTTTCTGAAAAGGAGTCGGATCCAATTAGAGTTTCCTAACAGGCGAATTGCTTCTCCTTTTAGGATTTGGATTCCTTTTCTGAGTTTGGGTCAATTTCAATTGTGGTTTCCTAAATCTCTGAGACTCTCTATCTATAAATATGGGCTAGATCTCTCATGAATTGTATCCCTTAAAGTATCCCTCAGGTATTCCCTTGTATTGATTGTTGAATCAATAAAATCTCTCTTCCCTTGCCCCGAGGACGTAGGCAAATTGTCGAACCTCGTCAAATATTGTGTTGGCTTGCTTTTTTCTCTTGTTTCTCTATTCTTGTAGTGTGGGTACTTCTCCGACGCGTCTATCTCTATTAGTGGATTCCTCGCTGATTGTTGTCTCGCGCGCAACAAGTGGTATCAGAGCAGCCCAGATTCATCGTGGGATTGTGTGTTGATTCTGAGGGCATCAGTTGTTATTGGCGGAGAGCGTGTGTCAATTTTGGAGCAGCGCTGAGACTGTTTGTGGAATCGTGTGTCGATCTCAAAACAGCATTTAGATTGTTCGAGGAATCAATTTGAAGGAGTAGATCGCTTCAGAAACTCTTCGAGGGTTTCGCTTTGAGGTAAAAATCCTATCTTTATCTAGTTTATTTGATCTCTGCTTGTTTTTCACATTGTTTGAGGAATCAATTGAGAAGATGGTTTTCACATTGTTTGAGGAATCAATTGAGAAGATGGCTGGAGATAGTACATCTCTGGTGAAATCTGTAAATCCATAACCGTTGAGGATTGATGTGGTGAAGTTCGATGACAAGAACAACTTCGGTATGTGGAGATGTGAGGTGGATGTATAGACGGCATGAAACCTCGAAGACACTCTACGGTTGGAGAAAAAGCGTGATTCTACTACTGAAGAAGACTGGGACAAGATGAAATGGACGCCGTGTGGCTTGATCAGGTCTTGTTTGACACAAGAAATCAAGTACCATGTGTTGCATGAAACATCTGTAAGGCAGCTGTGAGAGATTCTGAAGAAAAAGTATCTAACGAAAAGCATCGAATCGCGGTTGCAGTTGAAGAGGAGTCTTTATTGTTTCTAGATGAAGAGGGGAATCTCTGTAGACGAACACATGAATAGCTAGGAGGTAAAACTCCCCTTAAAGTTTGACCTAAAAAAGCAGCTCAAGAACATGGTTTGTTGCGGGTGTTTGAAACTCCGGCCCACTTTAGCGCCAAAGATGATAAGGTGAATCCGCGAGTAAAAAGTTTGTTTGTTTGGGTGTAAAAAAAATATGAAAGGCTACAGATTATGAGATCCTGAAAACAAGAAGATCTAATGAGCGTCGATCAAAAGTTGAATTGATAAAATAAATAAATAAATAAAATTTGAAACTAAAATTTTTTATTTAATTTTTAAACTCAAAATTCTAACATTTAATTTGTGTATTAACGACACGAGTACATTTATCAGTTTGATGGTGACTAATATCCGCACCGGGCCCAGACATGACATGAAGATAGAAAAAGACACTGTATATCTATATACAGCACTGAGTATCACTTAAAAGATCCATGTAGAATGATATTTTCGAGTAACCACCCGGCCTCACTTTCACATTACACATTGAAGTATTTGGCCCAGGCCCAAAATGACCCAAGTCAAAGGGAATAGTTCTAACTCAGTGCAAGAAATAGCGAGAATCGGCTGTATGAAGAATCCAGAGTCAAAACCAAGCCATAGATTATGCTTCAATCAAAAGGAAAATTTTAAAAAAAAAAAAAAGACAAAGCTTAAACTCCAAAAGCATCTAACATTCTCTGTACATATTTAGCCCTTCGACTCCGATAAATTACAACAAACAAACAATATCACATCATACTACTAAAAAAAAAACTAATAAAAAAAAACAACAACAAAAACCAAACCACCATAAATTAAAAAAAAAGGGGAAGCTACACAAACAAGACCGCTCTCCTACGCCCAATCTTTCAGCTCACATGACAACACAAGAGTTTGGGTTGTCATCACTGAACACCGTCGTGTACTTCACCTCCGTCGAGCTCGCACGTGCCAGCGGCGCCACGTTGGGGTCCTCCACCACGTTCCGCACGTAGCCGGGGGGCGCCTTCTTATCGTACGCCCCCGCCACATACGGATGGTAGACCGTATCGTACGGCACGTACGGCCAGAATTCCGCTTTCTTCCCCGTCTTCCTGCAAACTCTGTTCAACACCTTCTTCGGATCCACGTATCCCGTTACCGTTAACTTGTGCTGCTTCGGATCAACCTCGATCGTATTCACGCCTAATTAAAGTTGAAATCGACACCAATTAAATCATCAAAAAGAAATCATTCGACGGCAATTATCAACTAGATGCTAAACTCAAAAAAAAAAAAAAAAAAAAAAAAATTGAATTGTACCTTCCATGCCTTCAACTGCTTTCCGCACTCTCTTCTCGCATCCTTCGCAGTCCATCTTCACCCTGATCTCGACTGTCTGCAGCTGCTTGGGCTTCTTGTGCTTCCTGTAGAAGTGAGGGAAAGAGCACAGATCTGATACATGCTCAACAATGCCCATCCTCGATCTTCAGATCTCTTTCTTCTTCTTCTTCTGCTACTCTATCCGAGCGCTAGCTGAAGATCTCTCTTTCTGTTAATAGAATCTTTTGCTGCTGAATTCTTTGAGCGGCCAAGAAATGAGGAGGAATGGGTCAAGATTTTTGTGAGAGCTGCGAGAAGTAAGAGTCAAGGCTATCTTCACAAATATATGGCTCAAGGGGAGAGTAAAGGAAATATTATATAGCAGAGTCTTGAAGAGTGAGGTGTCAGAATTCTGCGCGCTTGGCCGGCCTCTTTTGGACACACGTTTTACTGGGACTCAAAGTTGAAGGCTTGACTCCAGAGGCTTCCACACGTTGCTGTAGCGCAAGTTACTGGAAGTGACGTTTTAGCTTTTTCCCCCCTTTTGGCCTTTCTTGGTGGATAATCATGAGGCCGGATATCGATACACGATAAATTAGTAAGGCAAACGCTAATGCGTAAAAAAAAAAAAAAAAATTTGTAGGTTATTATAGTCTTTGTTTTATTTATTTAAAATTAAAATTTTTATTTTTTATATTAATTATTGCACACACTCATTAATTAATATAATTATTAACTAATGTGCTATTTTTTCTTTTAACACAATAATCTTTTTTTAACTCTAAAATAACTTATTAGTTATTGACATTTTATTTAACCGAATTGATAATATGGACCGATTTAATTTTGTTCGGTCACCGATGTTGGCCAAATAAAACTTATATTTGGTCCTTGTTAGCCGAACGTTCTGTATGAGTTCGGCCAACAACGACCGAGCAAAAACAGAATGTACGGCCATCTCAAACCGAAAAGTTTCGAATGAACCAGTCTCAACATAGTTTTTCTTCAGTGTAATCTGAATCGATTCCATTCAAAAAATTTGAGTTCAAATTACAATTTAATTACAATCTAACTTAATTTATAATCTATCAGCAACCAAAATCATAAATTTATAAAAAATCAAAACAACTCATGAAGTAGAAACAAACTTGATGTTAGGGTTAGTTGGTAATACTTGAACTGTGGATGGCAGACCGCGGACGGGACAGCGGACTAAAGGACATCGGGCGGCGAATGTGTGTGAGAGAGAGAGACACACGAAGAAAAGAAAGAAAGAAAAAGAGTTAAAATTAAATAAAACTGAGAGATAATTTTAAAATTAAGATAAAATCTAAACAAGTGAGATAAAAAGAATATTCCAGTAACAGAGGTGCGTGGATTAATCAATTTTCAAAGTGCAATAATTCTCTGGGTGCCTTAATCAATTTGTTGTGCGCCGACCTCCGTGCCTATAGTCAAGGGATGATGATTAATTAATAGAACTATTATGGACAACTGTGTGGGTTTCAATGATTCATTATTCTGTCTTCAGATTTGGATAGATAACGCTGTGGTCGGCGGGGTCAGTTAGGTTTCCGCAGCGCGAAGGAAAGTTCAGGAAGCTGCCACGTTTCGGAGCCGAAACCGAAACGTTTGTCTGTTTCCTAAATGTCAGTTCGGATCGTGTCAGCGACCCCTTCGTTCACAACAAAGAAGGAGAGGCTAAAAGAAAACTCCTGAAGGTTTCAGAGCGGCGGATATCTTCCAAGAATAACAAACCCAGTTTGCTTCCTTCTTTATCGAGTTTTCATGTTTGAATTCTGCTTTGTAACTCAGATTTTCTCCAATTCAAGAGTACTTGTCTTTTAATACGTGCACATGCACGTGCATGAGTTAAAGATTGAAATCTTTTAAGTTTTAATCAGAATGTAGCATAAAAAAAAAAAATTAGACAACTAATATTTATGTTTTGGTATAAATTTAGCTTCAAAATAGTTTATAGACAAAGTATTTTTGGGATATTTTCAAACATTTTAGAACCCTCGAGGCTTACAAAGCTTTTCTATAGAGTAGACTTATGTAAAAAAAACGTATTGGTACAAGAGAGATCACTTAATTGTAAATGGGTGGAAGTAATTTGTGGAGAGTTTTGGCTTCAGTCTTAGTTATGACTTATGTTTCGGAAACAATAAGGTATCAGGGTGCATACATTTGTTCTATCACTTTTTCTTTTTCTTCTCTTAGTTTTTCAAACACCACGGGTGATGATATGATCCGAGCTTGATTAGACACGTTTTACAATGTCAGATTCCAATATATATTATGGAAAAAATCTTACAGGTGAAATAAAATTTAATAAATCAAAATTAAATAAATATAGAGTTTTTTCACATGTATTCTTCAAATCTTTCATATTTTTAATTTACATTTCAAATTCTCATAATATCGGAAATACTCCTCGAACTCTTTAAGATTTTCAAAACTACCCCCCGACCAAACTACTCCACCACCACTATTGTAAGGGTATTGAGATTTCAAATTTTCTTAACATATATTTGGATAGTAATTTGAAAACATAAAAGAACTTGATGAGTAATTCTGATATTATGACTTTTTGTAGAGTAATTTTGAAATATAAAAAAAATATGAAGAGTAATTATGATATTATAAAGATTTAAGGAGTAAATTTGAAAATATGAAAATTTGATGAGTTCATATGACAAAGAACCATAAATATAATACAAATATAAATGGTGTACACTGCAAGCTCTATTGGTAGTTGTTGAATGTAAATAAATATATTTAAGTAATTAAATCTAATTATAAGGTGCGCATAGTCATACTTAGAAATATTAACCCATTAACTATTGATGTGTAAATAGATGTATTAGAGGGTACCTTTTCGTAATAATAGAACACAAAGTATTTTTTTTTTTTTTTTTTCCAACAAAGTTCGTAGCCCAGACTTTAATATGACACCTCTTATCACTGAACAAAATTTGTTATATTATAAAAAGGAAAGGCCAACAAAAAAAGAGATCGTAAATCTACGGATTCGATGAAGTGAGAGAAGGTCGCATAATTTATCTTTTTTAACAAACGGGCCCCGCATTTTGGTCAGCCAATGAAACTTTTGATGTTTTTCGGTTGGTCGTGCTCTACATTTAGGGACCGTTTGATTGTAGTAACTGGCCGTAATTTGTAGTTGTAATTGGTAAAATCTTTTACAATTATAAATGAGTTACATGTATGTAAATTTTATGGTGTTTGGTTGGTAATATAAAATTGTAAAGTGAGAAAGTATGTATAAGTCGTAAGTGAAAAAGTTGACCGCAAAATTAACTATTTGATGATTTTAAAAGTTTTAATACTGCAAATAAATATTAAAAAAGTTAAATATTAAAATTTTTTATAATAATATAAAAAATATTACAAATTTGTATGACCACAAAATTGACTGTAACTGGGCTGTAAGTGAGTGGTACTGGGTTGCAAGTGAGTGTTAGTTGAGTTACGTAAGTCTTTTACGAATTACGGTCCAAACAAACGCCATAATTGTAACTAGGTAGTAAGTCATTTACGAATTACGGAGTTTTACGCGAAACAAACGGCCCCTTATCGGAATTGAAGAGGAACATGTACTTCTCTTATCTTTTAGGCCAGTTTCGATCCTCAAAGCCATGATTTCATGTGGTTTAAGGCCAAACATGTAAACTGAAATTATGACTCGTGCGGTGGCCAAAATAGAGTTTTTAAGGCATTATTTCAGAGCCTCAAAAATTAATAAAACCATGGTTTTGAAAACTCTATTATGAGTAGAGTTTACTTGAAACTATGAAAATAAAATAAAAATCAAAGTTTTAATGCATACAAACTTTTCATTTTAACTGATGTGAAAACAACCATGATTTTCATGACTATGTTGCCAAACTAGGCCTTAAGGCAAGTATCTAGTTGGCTTCTTAAGCTTTGCCTTCAAAATAACTTTTCTTTCTTTCTTCTCTTTCCTTTCTTTCTTTTATATTTTTGTGTCCACGTGAAGCCTCTCAATCCTTTTCTAGTTAAATAATAGAGATATGACGTGTTAAAGGTACTCGCCTGAAAGCATATATGGGTTCACATGTTAGAAGGTCTTGAATTAAATTTGAGCTACAAACCTTGCACTAAATAGCTTCTTGTTTCTCTGAACAAAAATGCCTTGCTAAAATTTCCTAAATTTATGATATAAAAGTTCTCTTTAATTCCATGTTTCTCTCCATAAAAATATTTTTTTTCCTCTTGTTTTCCCTAACTCTTACCTTTAAACTCTCTTTTGCTCCTATAGTCTCATAAAATTACTTGTTTTCCTTTATAAAATCTTTCATTCTCTAGTTTGTTTCTCTTTTTTTTTTTTTTTCCTAGGAAAAAGAGGCCAAATTGCAAATGATTTGCAATCTTCAAGTTGAAGCTTCAGCTGTAGCCATCCAGTCGATCGATGCCTTTCCCTGCAGCTGCCTTCTTCTGTGTGGTCGACCGCAACTCTTTGTGCACGTTTTGTGCATGACCGTTCGACCGCCCAGTCGACCTGTTCTCTATCTTCAGCTGTTCCCTGGGAACAAAGCTTCTTTTTGCCTTTGAACTCCGATCTATTTGCATTCTTATCTCCAATAAGTTAAAAAAGTCTACCATCAAGATTTTACACTCTCTCCCCACAATTTTCCACCTCGGTGAAGATTTCTCAAATCTGAGCCGAATAAAACATAGTATCATGTCAACTCTATCGGGGCTGCATCATTGTGGCTACCTACGTACCCTACCTAGGGGATCAAGCCATCCGTACTTCATCCAAACAAGGTCCACCGAGCTTAAGAAATTGGAAGGATCTGGAGTAACTTCTTGCAATGTGCAAACTTTACTCCTGGAACAACTTTGATAAGCATATTAGCGGGATTCTCCTTCGTGTGAATCTTCTGTAACTCGATGACACTTTCATTAAGAATCTCCTGAACAAAGTGAAACCTAACGTCATTGTGCTTCATAATTGCATGATACACCTGATTCTTTTTAAATAGATAGCACTCATGCTATCACAGTTGATCTTCAATAAATCCTGATCAATTCTCAAGTCGTCAAGCAACCCTTGAAGCAAATTGCCTCCTTCATAGCCTCCGTCATGGCTATATACTCGGCCTCCGTAGTAGACATTGCGATAGTAAACGTAGAATTGAGCGCCAGCTGACCGGTGCTTAGGATAATGTAAACACATATCCCGTTATAAGTTGGCATTTATCAAGATCTCCAGCATAGTCGAAATCAACATATCCGACACACTGTTGCTTACCTGTAGAATCCTTCTTAAATACCAAACTAACATTTATGGTACCTTTGATGCACCGTAGAATCTACTTTACTGCCTCCCAATAACCCCTGCCGAATCGTGCATATATCTGCTAACCATTGAGACAGTCTATGACAAATCGGGCTTTGTACACACCATTGCATATATTAAATTACAACTGCATTAGCATAGGATACGTGAGTCATATATTCACACTCTTCAATAGAAATAGGAGACATAGTACCTTTTAACGTAGCCAATAGTGTACTTACAGACTTCGTATTGTCATTGATGTTGAACTTCTGCAGTATCTTCTTCAAATACTCCTTTTGTGTTAAGCTAATCTTATGAGTTTCTCGGTCTTGCTCAATCTCCATGCCTAGCACTTTCTTTGCTTCACTCGGATCCTTCATCTCGAATTCAGAAGACAAGTCCTTCTTCAATTTATCAATTACAAATCTGCTTTTAGAAGCAATGCGCATATCGTCCATATACAATAGTAGATAGACATACTCTCTAATTGATAGCTTGTTGTAATACACACATGGGTTATAATGGCTACGTGTGTACATCTTGCCTTTTATGAGCTATCAAAACGCTTGTACTACTGCCTCGGTGATTGTTTTATTCATAAAGTGATTTTTTTCAGCTTGCATACCATATGTTCCTTTCCTACAGTCTTGAACCCCATCGGCTGAGACATATAGATCTCCTCTTCAAGATTATCATGGACGAAAGTGATCTTCACATCGAGCTGATCAAGCTCCAACTTATATTGTGCCTCTAGCACTTGCAAAATCTAAATTAATGAGTGCTTTACAACAGGTAAGAGTATCTCGTTGTACTCAATGCCTTCTTTCTGAACGCAGCCTTTAACTACCAACATGGCTTTGTAGCGTATAGTATATGTTGGCCCAAAGGCCCATCATTTTAGTTTTGATAATGAAAACTTATGTAGTTATAGTACTAATGATCTTGTGTTTATTTAGTCTCAGATTTATGAGCAAGATCTTAGTAGGTGTTTAGCTTCATCAAAGAATTTAAAGTCGTATTTTGGAGCTAGCACGTGTTGATTCAAGAGCTTATGCATCAAGACCACATCAAGTACTCAAGAGGAGTCTAGCTCATTGGATCATGATTTGGACCAAGTCAAGAAGATGAGAAGATATTCAAGAGAAGATTTTTCAAGAGAAGACTTGAGTCTAGGTTTGTTTTTAGTAAGATTTTATTTTTTAGATAAATGTAAAGGATGCACAAGATTTATTTGTGTTTTCATTATAGAGTTTTCGTTTTGAAAAAAATACCGTTTTGATGTTTGGAGTTTCATATATTCATGTGTTTTAACCAAAACTATTTTAGAGCTTATGTCAAAAACATAGATATTTCATCATATATGTGTAGTGGATCATATCCATACACACTAAGCTTCAAAAGTGTTTAAAATATCTGTTTTTGTATTTGGAGAAGTATTAGAAAAAACAATTTGGAAAAATACAGATTTTGTTTTAAACCAAAATTTCTAAGACACAAAAATAGTTCAAAATGTTTGTAACATGTTTTTATTTTTACTCAAACATGTTTGTATATCAAAGTATAATACTGAACTTATTTTTGTAGATTTTTTGTAGATTTATGGGATTTTATCAAAGGTAAAAAGACAACTTTTAAATCCCTAAAAAAACTGTTTTTGGCCTTCTGCCGGTCGACCGCACGGTCGACCGAGCCAGAGGTCGATCGACCGGGCGGTCGACCGACGTGCACATTTGTCGACTGCCAGAGAGTGTCTGCTCTCTAGAAATGGCCCGGTCGACCGGCGTCGACCGCTGGGCCAATTGCCCAGTTTGCGATCGACCGGCCGGTCGACCGATCTTCCCAATGGTCAAAAAAGACCGTTGGTGGTCGACCGACAGCAGTGCAGACTGCTGATTTGGACCCCAACGGCTAGTTTTTGGATGCCTATAAATTGGGGTTCCCATGGACTATTTTCTACAAGATTTCAAGAGAGTTTTTGGGCTAGTTTTTCCTACTCATATCAGTGGTTTTATCCACATGTTTTGAACCAATATTTCCAAATCAAAAGGAGAGTTTATCAAGAGTTTTAAAAAGTGATTTCTTTGAGTTTTTCACCACATATTCAATTCTAGTTTTTCTCACACATACTTGAGCTTTTCATTGCTATATCATTCCTATAAGAGAGTTGTTATGAGATTATTTTTAGGTGATCAAAGTGTCTAAATCACCAAAGTACTCTTTCATTGTATTTGAGGAGGCGGACTTGCGGGTTCACGTTGTTTCGAGTTCTAGCAAGAGCTCGGTGTAGAGGTGCGGCCTCGGCAAGCTTGCGTGCTTGCATGTGTTTATTCTTGCAGGAACAAGAGAGGGACTAGAGAGTCCAAAGGAGTTCTAGTGTGAACCCGCTTGTAGGTGTTGCGGCATCGATGATCCGGTGGGATCGTTTTTAGTGAAAATCCTTCATAGTGTTGAAGGCCGGGACATAGAGCAAGGGTGCTCGAACCTCAAAACAAATCTCCCGTGTTTGCGATTGCTCTCTCTATCTCTCACTTGTGTTTATATCTTTCTTATGCTTATTGCTCATATCTCTTACATGCTTGATATATTGTGTGCTTAATTGTTATATGCTTGGGGATTATTTTGCTCACACTATATTCAACCAAGAGATCCATAGCGGCACCTCAACTCTTATCTAGAGGAATCTTGAGGAAATAGTCCAGAGCCCTTCACGAGGAAAAATCCGGCTACACTCTTGTGTTATACTTGGGTGTGTTGTGCGTAATAGTTTTAGTTTGTATAAATAGTTTTATTCCGCATTAATTCACCATTAGATTAGCTAGTCACTTATTCACCTCTCTCTAGGTGATTTCATTGGTATCAGAGCCAAGTGCTCTTGATTCGTGTCTAATAACCTTGAGTTAAGATCCTCATTTATAGCTACTCACAATATTTGTTTACACACACACATGGATTTCATGTCATCTCCCCACTTTTTGACATTCTTAACATCCAAACTTGGAAAGTTAAGATTCATTGTGCCTCAAGCCCTAGGTATTCATGTTTATTTTGCCACTATTAAAGATTCATATTGTTTAAATGGCAAACATCTAGAGGCTAATGCAAAAGCAATCCATGCATTAAAGAGTACCCTAAATGATGAACATTTATGTAGGGTTTCTAACATTGATTCGGCTTTTGTACTTTGAAACGCTTTAGTCTCCCTTGGCAAACAAGAGAAATACTATGCGGGGAGCGACTCAGATGTTTGAAGTGAAGCTTCCAATGTATGCTACATGATTCAAGGGGATAACCCCCTTGACGTAAATTCTGAATTCGAGCTAGAAAAGATTTGGTATGCCATATGAAGGCTTGCTTCATTTTATCAACAACTTTTAGAAAATATGACATGCTTAAAAAGGATAATAAAAAATAAAAAATAAATTTGATTCTTTATTAAAAGAAAATGATTCTTTTAAAATAAGTTGCATGCATTATAAAAGAAATGAATTTTTAAAAAGGATAATATTTTCTTGACTTCTAAATTGAATGATCTTTGTGAAGGAAATACTTCCTTGAAAAATAAAATTGTTTTTGGTAGAAAAGGAAAAAGAAGTTGCTTTAAATGAAAACAACTCTTTAAAAAGAAAAATTGTTTCAAAAGAAAAGAAAAATGTTCCTAAAAAGAAAAAGATTGTTAATCATACTTTTCATACCACAACCATTGATAAAAATGAGATTAAATTTTTAAAAAATAGAATAAATTATTTGAGCTCACTTTGAGCAATTGTGCATTTAATCATAATAGATTAGAAATCTTGTTTCAAAAGAAACAAGTTCCACATGTTCATGCACATCGCCCACAACATACTTATGCACATTTTGCACGTCATGATCACACTCATTCACATGTGCATACTAGAGTGTACAAGTGTACACATTGCAGCCGCAAAGGCATTTAGCAAATTTTGTTATGATAAGTAAATTCTATTAATTTTGCAAATAAAAATTTGGGTTCCAAATCATGCTAACCCCTGTGGACCCAAAAGAAAATGGGTACCAAAATTCTCACTTCTTGTGTTTGATGTAGGTTGTGGGCTCTCACATGACGTGAGAGGGTTGGTGTCTTGGTGGTGGATGCACATGAACTAGATGGACACACATATTAATGCACCGCTATCAAGAAAGTGTTTGTGGGAAGACCACCATGTTTTGGAGACTTAGAGTGTAGTTAATGTGTTTTGGTAACTATCTCTAAACTCTATTTAGTTTACATGCTTTTATATTTGATGATCTTTAACATATTTTAGTTTTATGACAAAATAATCATGTTTTGTATTTCATGAGGTGAATACTTGCTTAGATGTAGTTTTTGTCAACTTGTATATATAATTGTACAAGTAGTGAGCAACATTTGATTCATATATGTTTGCACTTCATTGCTCATTTGTACTCATTACATGTACATGTATAGCCTAGTTTTGATGATTCGTGCATTTTAACTTGTTTTCCCTATTTCTATGCATATTTTGTTTTCATATATATGTTATATTTATCTAAAACTAATAATATACATGTATCCCGCTTGAGTCACTTGCCTTCATGCAAATACTACTATGGACTCTTTTTATGTTTGGGATACGTATGCATATTGTTAGTCTTGGATAAATCATACATATAGCTTGAAGTTTATTTTTTAAATGAAAATTAAATTTTTATAATTTTCAAATTTGTTCATAATTTTCACATGCTGGTTGTTTTGAGCCACATTGACTATTTTCATGAAATGCTAATTACATGATTATTGTGCACTCACACTTCATTTGTTTACTCATGACATTATTTTCATGAGAATTTTTGAGCTTTATAGATTTTGAGTGTCAAATTTTGTATTTAGTATGACTCATGAGATCATATGATTAGTTTTCATGTATGAAGGATCTTTACTAGTTTTTCAAAAATTACTTTAACTAGTTATTTATTCTTCATTTGGTAGTGTTTTTCATAATACAACTTTTTTAAATCTTTTTTTGAAAACTTCTACCCTACAAAGGGGGATGGATGGGCGACCATGCCTTATATGCCTTATTGAAAACCTTTTATCATGTGCATGTATAGGGTGGTTTTTATGACCTATACACTTGATCCTCATTGTGTTTTTCAATTGGTATCACAATTGATATTTATTTTGTATGCTCATATGTTTTCTTATATATGTATGCTTCAAATTTTCAAATAATATCAATTTCTATTGGTATTTTTATTTTCATACATATATATGATTTAATTGTGCTTGATTTACTATAACCTTACTTATTTAAAGCACAAATTATGTTTATGCTAAGCTTGTCTTGTATCTTAATTTCAATTGGTATCTCAATTGGTATTTTAATAAGCTTATGCATTATTTTCAATGATATTTAATTTGGTATCAAATATACTTCATATTGTACCATTTATTTGTTATCAAAATTTACAATATACTTCATTTGGTATTTATATGTTTCAATTTCAATTGGGTTTCGATTACAATTGATATCAAAAATGATTTACCTTTTATTTGGTATCAAAATTTACCATATATTCCAATTGATATCAAATATTATATATTTTCTTTCATTGGTATCAAAATGTATAAATGTTTCAATTTCAATTGGTATCACAAATTTTCTATTTCATATGGTATCAATATCTTGTGATATCTCAAATTGATTTGTTGAAAATTCAAATTTGTATTGTTTATTTACAATTGGTATCTTAAAATTTTGTTTATGTACAAACGGTATCTCAAAATTTGTTTAAGTATTATAAAAATTTGTGTTTAAAAATATTTTGGTATGTATTACCTATATGCAAGGGGAGCTTAACATCTCTTCTATATATAGTTTCATGTTGAGTGTATCTTATATTGAGGAGGTTGACATCTCTTCTTTATGTGATACATGTGTGTAGGGGATCTTAACACCTCCACTTATGCATTGTATATTATGCTTATGTGAGTTTAGGGCTTGTCATCCCTTCTTCATGTAATGTATGTATACAGGGAAGCTAACTTAGCGTCTTCCTCTTCATGAATGTATATCGTATATATATCCTTATTAAGCAATTTGTTTTATTTTACCTCTTTGTTAATGATTGACAAAAGGGGGAGAAAGATTTTAAGTTTATATATAGGTATATTTTGAGCGTTTGCATAGTTTATGCATCTTATGTTTTCACAAAATGGGGAGAATGATTTTGAATGATTTTGAAAGTTTAAACAAAAAGGGGAGAAAGTTTTTATGAAAAGAACTTTTGATTTATGCATGTTTCTCTCACCTTTTTGATGCATATATATTTGTTTAGTTTCATATACTTAATTGAATATCTTATTGTTTTGTTATGCATGAGTTAAGGGAAGCTTCTATGAAGCTTAACTTTAATCCATGCATATATAACTCCATGAGTTTTGTCATCATGAAAAAGGGGGAGATTGTTGGCCCAAAGGCCCATCACTCTAGTTTTGATGATGATTAACTCATGTAGTTATAGTACTAATGATCTTGTGTTTATTTAGTCTCAGACCTGTGATCAAGATCTTAGTAGGTATTTAGCTTCATCAAAGAATATAAAGTCATGTTTTAGAGTTAGCACGTGTTGATTCAAGAGCTTGTGCATCAAGACCACATCAAGTACTCAAGAGGAGTCTAGCTCATTGGATCATGATTTGAACTAAGTCAAGAAGATGAGAAGATTTTCAAGAGAAGATTTTTCAAGAGATGACTTGAGTGTATTTGTTTTTTAGTAAGATTTCATTTTTTAGATATAATAAGGATAGATTAGTTGGTGGATTGTTCAAGTTCATATACACTCACACACACAAGATTTAAATGTGTTTTCATTATAGAGTTTTCGTTTTTGAAAATACCGTTTTGATGTTTGGATTTTCATGTATACATGTGTTTTAACCAAAACTATTTTAGAGCTTAATGTCAAAAACATAGATATTTCATCATATATATGTAGTGGATCATATTCATACCACTAAGCTTCAAAAGTGTTTAAATATCTTATTTTTGTATTTGGAGAAGTTTTGGAAAAATCAATTTGGAAAAATACAGATTTTGTTTTAAGCCAAAATTTCTAAGATACAAAAATAGTTCAAAATGTTTGTAACATGTTTTGATTTTTACTTAAACATGTTTGTATATCAAGTATAATACTGAACTTATTTTTGTAGATATTTTGTGAATTTATGGGATTTTATCAAAGGTAAAAAGACAACTTTTAAATCCTTAAAAAAACTGTTTTTGGCCTTCTATCGGTCGACCGCACGGTCGACCGCCAAGAGTGTCTGCTCTCTGAAAATGACCCGGTCGACCGGCGGTCGACCGCTAAGCCATTGCCCAGTTTGCGGTCGACCGACCGGTCGACCGATCTTCCCAACGATTGAAAAATCGACCGTTGGCGGTCGATCGGGCGGTCGACCGATAGCAGTGCAGACTGCTGATTTGGAACCCAACGGCTAGTTTTTGATGCCTGCCTAAATTGGGGTTCCCATGAACTGTTTTCTACAAGATTTCAAGAGAGTTTTTGGGCTAGTTTTTCCTACTCATATCAGTGGTTTTAACTACATGTTTTAGAGCCAATATTTCCAAATCAAAAGGAGAGTTTATCAAGAGTTTTCAAAAGTGATTTCTTTGAGTTTATCAAGCTTAGTGGTGTTGCGGCACCGAGTGATCTGGTGGGATCGTTTTTAGTGAAAATTCTTCATAGTGTTGAAGGCGGGGACGTAGAGTAAGGGTGCTCGAACCTCGAAACAAATCTCCCGTGTTTGCGATTGCTCTCTCTATCTCTCACTTGTGTTTATATCTTGCTTATGCTTATTGCTCATATCTCTTACATACTTGATATATTGTGTGCTTAATTGTTATATTCTTGGGGATTGTTTTGCTCACACTTGTATTCAACCAAGAGAGAGCCATAGCGGCACCTCAACTCTTATCTAGAGGAATCTTGAGGAGATAGTCCAGAGCCCTTCACGAGAAATTCGACTACACTTTTGTGTTATACTTGGTGTGCTGTGCATAATAGTTTTAGTTTGTATAAATGTTTTAATTCCGCATTTAATTACCATTAGATTGCTAGTCACCTATTCCCCCCCTCTAGGTGATTTCAGTATCACCATCGCGAGATCCTTGTTTTTTTTGTAAACGCTCACTTACAACCGATCGTCCTCTTTTCTTTAGGCAACTCTGATAATTTTCAAGTGTCATTCTTGTGTAGAGAACTCATCTCTTTTATCATGATATCCTTCCACATCTGGACTCTGAACTGATTTCAACTTCTTTATATGTAGACGGGATCGCCTCCCCAACGACTGAGAGAGCATAAACCACAATCATATCCGAGTGAGCCACTGGTTTACGTGGATTTCTCCGAGTTTTTTCACTGTAATAATTTTTTTGGACATCACTCATAGCCTATCCTTGATCCTTGTCATCATCAACAACCTGCTTGCTACATGAGCACTACCCCATGCCGCCATGGGTATGGTCTCAAATGATGCTGATCTTTCTAAAGACGGTGAAGTGACATCACTGAAATACATCTAGAGGGGGGTGAATATGTGTACTAGCTAATCTAATAACAAATGATGCGAAATTTAAAACTCAATTGCAACACACTATGTGTAACCAAAAGAGTGTAGCCGAATCCCAGTAAAGGGCTCTGAATTTTCTCCTCGAGATTTCTCTAAATTAAGAATTGAAGTGCTATATGAAGCTCTCTTGGTTCAACACAAGTATGGGCACACAAACTATATCTAGCATATGAATATGTGCAATATAAAGCAATGCAAGATATACGAGAGATAGAGTCGAGAGATAGTGGATCAAAAGCAAACAACATGATATATTTCGAGATTCGAGCCACTGCTCTACGTCCCCGCCTTCACACAAAAGCATTTTCAGTATGTCCACACAAGACCTTCCACAAAGAGACCTCCACTGAGAAATGACAACTCTACACTTAGAGTACACTACTCCTCTCTCAAACACAATCACCTCTATACAAGAGGATATGCACAAAGCCAAAACACAATCACCACTACACAAGAGGAATAAGACACAAAATTAAAGCACAATCATCTCTACACAAGAGGGATAAGGCACAAGCCAAAGCTCAAAAACAATCACCTCTACACAAGAGGGATAGGCACGAAGCCAAAGCAAATAAAGATTACAATCTTGGTGATCCAATGATCACAAACACCACTTGTGATCACAAAAGACCACAAATAATTTTTCTCACAAAAATAAGATCATATAGATAGGATTAGAGATGATAGGTCAAGTGTGAGAAAATAAAGTATTTGGAAAAGAAAATAACAAAGAAAAACCCTTGGGAAAATACTAAATAGATTTGTAAAAAAGCTCAAAACAAATTTCCCAAAGACTCTCTTTTCTTTGATTTTTTGGATATTTTAAAATAAATAAAAGTTAAAGATTTTAGGCAAAAAACTTCTTTTAAACTTGCTGCAAAACACTTGAAAGATGGGAAGAAAATCTCTCAAAAAATCTTGATGAAAATAAACCAAGAGAACCCTTTTATATAGGCTCTTACGATTATAGTCGTTGGAGTCCAGAAAAAGTCAGTTTTGACCTTCCGGTTGACCGGCGAGTCGATCGGCTAACGGTTATATTTCTGACCGTTGAGCTACCGGTCGATCGCCCTAGGCAAAACACGCCTACCGTCAACCAAGCCTAAAGGCACAGCCTTGTCGGTCGACCGCCCGGTCGACCAGCGCTACTCGAGAGTTAGGTAGTTACAGCCGATCGACGCCCGTCGACCAGCCTTATAGGCAGGCCTTGTGTACGTCCTTGTTCACATCGGTCAACCGCCGATCGATCGCCAGCAGGCTCAGGCTAGGGATAATAAGCTATAAAACTTGGTCTTTTTAACACCTATAAAATCTCATAAATTCTCATAAATTTTACAAAAATATATTCTTATAAATATTTAATGAATAAATATGTGTGATCAATAATCAACACATATTACAACCTATTTGAACTATTTTTGTGATATAAAAATTAAGCTTTAAATCGAAAACCATATTTTCCAAAACTTGAACTTTGAAATGAAATCCATTTTCTCCAAAACTTATATAAATACAAAAATATGATATTGAAACACATTTAAAGCATATTGTGTATGGATAGAATTCAATATACATGTAAATGATATATCTATGTTTTTGATATGAAATCCAAATAAGTTTTGTTAATTACAAAACTCTAAACACATGAAATATAATTATCAAAATAAAATTTTATAAATATATAAAGCATAGATGTATTTAGATGCAATCAAATATACATTAAACCATGTAAACTTATTTTGATTTTATCTATTCATGAAAATCATATATATATATATATGTATATTTGAAATCCAAACCCGATTAAACCGAAAACCAATGTATTGAACTTGTGTGTGTATGAACTTGAGCATATCAACACTAGTCTATCTTACAAGATCTAACACAAACTTAAACTAAATAAACTGAGGTCTTCTTGTAGAACTCCTCCAAGCCGACTCGATCCAAACACGATCCAAAGAACTTGACTCCATCCGAGTGCTAGATGCGATCTTGACGCGTGAGCTTTTGAATTTACATGTGTTAGCTCCTAAACTCCGTTGTTGAAACTAAGCACCTAATAAGATTTTGAACATAACTGAAACTATATAAATACAAGATCATTATTAGTATAAATACATGAGTTAATCATCATCAAACTAGAGTGATGTGCCTTTAGGCCAAAATCTCCCCTTTTTGATGATGATAAAACTCATAGAGTTATATATGCATGGATTAAAGATAAGCTTCATAGAAGCTCCCCCTTAACTTATGCATAGTAATAAACAATAGATATTCAATGAAATGCATAAACTAAATACAAACATATATGCATAAATAATAATATTAAGCATTGGTGGCATAAATACAATTTTTAAGCATGCATGTATTAACTCTCTAATTCTTCTCCCCTTATTGTCAATTCATCAATAAAAGGATAAAGATAACCAAACAATAAATATGTATATGCGATATACATTCATGAAGAGGAGAGGCGATAAGTTAACTCCCCTTGCATACATGCATTACATGGAGAAGGGATGACTAGATCCTAACCCACATAAAGTATAATACACAATGTATAAACGGAGATGTTAAGCTCTCCCTACATACTTGTACCACATAAGAAAGAGAGGTCAAGTTCTACTATATGTTAATACACTTCAACTGAATCTATATATAAAGGAGATGTTAAGCTCCCTTTGCATATAGGCAAAACATATCAACAAATTTTGAAACCACTTTTTAAAAACAAATTTTTAAAATTTTCTTGAAGTCAACAAAATGAATTATGATACCAATGAAATCAAATTATAGTTGATAAAATAAAAGTAGGTATCATTTGTCGATAAATTTTTTTTAAAGATACCAATGGTAGATTTGATACCAATTGAATGTGAAACATAAGTACATTTTGATACCAAATAAATACCAATTGAAATCAATGTATAAGCTTGTAAAGATGCCAATTACATTTGGAATAAAATTTAGCTTAACATAAACATAATTTGTGCTTTAAGAATGTAAAGATATTGTAAAACCAGCATAATAAAATCATATATATGTATGTATGAGAATGAAAATACCAAATGAAATTTGAAGCATACATATAAAGAGAAAACAAATATGAGTATACAAAAATGAAATAATATGAAGATCATGTGTATAACTCAAAACTATCACCCTATTCATGCACAAGTTTAAAAGATATTCAATAGGGTAAACAAGACATGATCGTCCATCCAAGCGCCCTTTAAAGGTAGGGGTTTTCAAAAATTATGATTTGAAAATATTTTAACATATTTAAAAACTCTACTAATTGAAGAATAAAGACTAGTTTTAAAGATTTTGAGAACTAGTATGAATCTTTCAAGAAAGAATAAAACAATAAGGATCTCATGAATGAAAACATGAAAATCTCAATATAATTGACACTTTAAAATCTATAAAGCACAAGAGATTATCATGAATCTAATATCATGAGTAAATAGATGATATAGAGTGCAAAAATCATGTAATAAGTATAATCATGGAGATAGGCAATGAAACTCATATGAAATTTCTCTACAAATATGAACATCATAAAATTCAATTTACATCAAAATAAAACAAACTTCAAGGCATATGTATGTTTTGTCTAAACTAGAGTATACATACATATTTCAAATATAAATGAGTTCATAATAGAATATTTCATAAAAAGCAAGTGACTCTAGGATAGACATGTATATCTAAAATTTTGGACAAAATTGACACATACATGAAGCTAAATACATTTTTATGAAACATGTACAAAAATAAGAAATACAAGTTAAGATGTAAGAATCATCAAAACAAGATTATACAAGTACATCTAATAGGTACAAGTGAGCAATAAAGTACAAACACATATAATAAATGTGTGCCCATCAGTTGTACAAGTATCAACACAAGTTTTAACGAAAACTACATCTAAACAAGTAATCAAAACATAAAGTGCAAAATCATAAACAAACATGATCATTAGGGTAAATGCACGTGCTTTAGAGGTAGGATGTACACATAGCTAAACTATAGCGAGAACACTAAAATAATAGTCCATATAAATATGGGTGTATCTCAAATACTATTTATATATATCTCAAGTCTAATTAACATTACATTTAACATAATAAATATGAAAAATATGAAAACAAATACATGCTAAAAACATTCACGTAAAAGTATGTAAACAAAATAAGGAGTTAGAGATAGTTACCAAAACCAATATGGCTAATCTCTAGGTCTCCAAACCATGGTGATCCTTCCACAAACATTCTCGAAGGTGATGCATCCATTGTAGTGTCCATCAAGCTCAAACACATTCACCATTAAGACACAAAACTCTCACGTCAAGTGAGAGCCCACATCTACATCAAATACAATAGGGGTAGATTTTGGTACTGATTGGGAGATTCTGTCTCCTCGTTTTAAATTACCGCAAGTGCACGGTTGTTCGATTATAGCACTTAAGGGTCGATCCACAGGGACAGGTGGCTCTTACGGTTTAGACACTTTTAGGCAAATTGGTCAAAAGATTTGTAAGTTTTGAGTGTTTCTAAACTAGATATCAATCTAAGAAATCAAGCACCTAGGGCCGAATCCCTAAATTAGAATCAAGTGGTCAATCTCGTTTCTCCATTCTAGTCTGTTGTTACTTCCCAAAATCTCTACTTCTATTAGGCAAAGTAAGTCTGAACAGTAGATCTAAGTACATGGTATTATCAGTTACATGATCCATCAAAGGTAAATAACTAAATTAAATAAATAACATAAAGTCAATAAAACCCTAAGCATGAACCATTACCCTGACACATAGCCTGTCAAATAACCAATCATTCTAGAAGTTAATTGCTTCAAAGTGGCAGGTCAATTGGTGTATAAATAGTCCTAGATTAGAGATCTACATGTTGACCACATGAACATCTAGCCTTGGTTCATCTCCCCAAAGTACTTGCAGGAAAGCTAGCTACTCATGATTAGATCAATAACAATATAATGAAGCATGATTAAACTTCTAATATATAAATTGCAACTAATAATTAATTAACAAATTCAACTAAACTAAAAATAATTAACTACTTTAATTAAAAAACCTTACCTTAAAATGCATCCTATGACATGTTGCTGCCCACTCGCGCATGCAAGTCGCAAGCTCTTGGCTGCCCCCAGCGCGTCGATGTCAACCGCGTGGACAGAGAGGGAAACACTCTCCCTTTCGATCTAGTCGGGACACACATCGCCGCGCGCAGCACGACCCGTTGCCGTTCCCTCTTCACACACACAACACTAGCAGGACACCCAGCCAATAATTTCACCAAACGACAATGAAATAGAGATTCAATGTGTAATCAAAACAATGCAGAACAAAAGAATACCGAAGATGAAAGTAAAATAATTTTATAAGGAAAAAATTGCAGCCCCTAAATTCCAGCCGCCTCATGCAGGAGCAAGGAATAAGGAATTTTTTTTTTATTTATTGAAACTAATTGCGGCCAAAAGCCCCCCAAAACCCTAGCCTTACATGGTTATATAGAGACTTAGGGTTTTGATTATTTTACATAAAAGTCCACAAAATTTATTTAATTATATAGAAGAGCCATCATTGTCAAATTGCACTAAAGCCCCTAAACTTTACAAATTGCGTTTTTGTCCCAAGTGGCTTCAAAATTTTCCGAATTAACTGCAGATTTATCTGGTATCCGTTTTGAGCGTGGTAGAGCAGCACTAGCAGTGCCAAGCATTCCCTCTCGCCTTCAGTCTCCTATTGCACATCTTACAGTCTCTGGAGCATGCTTTTGTGGTCTAGTTTTCTTTTGATAGCTCACTCTGCAAAACACCACTAAAGTACCCGAATAACATTATTTACAGACAATTATAGATAAATATGGGCATGAAAATGTGACAAAATCGTGCTGATCAGGTACCCATATCTTTTTGGATCCATGGGGGTTAGCACCTTTCCTAACTCAAACAAACTTGTTTGTAAAATTTGAAACATTTATTATATCATAACAAAATTTTACAAGTGGCCCTTACATCTATATGTGTACAAGTGTACACACTAGCATACAAGGTGTCCTGTGTGTGAATGTAAGAAGCATGTGTATGCCGTGATTGGTATGCATGAATATATGAAACTTATTTCTTTCGAATATGGATTCCAATCGTGTGTGGTTCATGGCACATTGGCTCAAAGTGGAGCCCCAACAATCTACACTCTTCTTCAAAATGAAAATATTATTTTCAACTATTGAAGAAGATGTAGAGCAAGTAATATGTTTATCAACAGAAGAGGAGGCAATAGAAACATGACAAACATGAGCATCAAAATCATTTTTTAAAGAAGTATTTTTCTTTGAAACAAATTCTAATTCTTTTGAAATCAAAGCAATTTTATTTTTCAAAGAATTGTTCTCTTTTAAAACAATTTCAAGTTTTGAAAATAAAACCTCATTATTCTTCAAAACATCCTCACAATCATTTTTATTCTTTAAATTTCATTCTCTTTTAAAGTAAGGTCAAGTTGAGTTTTCAAGGAGTCTCTTTCACTTGAAATCTCAACCCTCTTTAGTAAAGCAATATTAAGTTTTGAAAATAAATTCTTATTTTCTTCTTTTAATTTAATACTTCTTTTTTAAAAGTTTGTATTTTTCTAGCAAGTTTTCACAAAATATGAAAAGCTCTTCATTTAATGCATGAGCATCCATACTATCATGATCATCATTAGAAGAGATAGCACTATCATCTAGATGAGTATCCGAATGTACCTCATGTGAGTTATTCCCTTGGACCATATAGCAAGTTTTGTTGGACTCATCCACCAAGGGTTCCTTCTCTACATAGTTTATCGTCTGTAGCTGGGGAGAGGTCAATGTGTTCTACACTGCAAAAGCAGAATCACAATAAGAAACAATAGAAAGATAATCTTTACTAAGTGTGTGTCCTCTAAGGCTTGTGTATTAGCCTCAATGTACTTGTCATTATCAAGATAAGATTTCTTGGTAGTGGCAAGGTAACATGCAATCCTGGAGCTTTAAGATATGCACCCATCTTAAACTTTCACATATCGATATTGGAAACATCATACATGGGAGGGGTCATGAAATCTATATGTGTGTGTAAACAAATATAGTGACTAGCTATAATGATGATCTTTAACTCAAGGTGGTTAGACCCAAATCAAGAGCACCAAGCTCTGACACCAATTGAAATACACCAAGAGGGGGATGAATAGGTGTACTAACTAATCTAATGATAAATGATATGAAATTTAAAACTCAATTGTAACACACTATGTGTAACCAAAAAGTATAACCGAATTCCCGGTGAAGGACTCTGGACTATCTCCTTGAGATTCCTCTAAATTAAGAGTTGAGGTGCTATATGAAGCTCTCTTGGTTCAACACAAGTATGAACACACACAAACTATATCTAGCATATGAATATGTGCAATATAAAGCAATGCAAGATATAAGATTGATAGAGTTAAGAGATAGCGGATCAAACACAAACAACAATATATATTTCGAGGTTCGAGCCACTGCTCTACGTCCCTGCCTTCACACAGAAGGATGTCCACTATGTCTACACAGGATCTTCCACAAAGGGACCTCCACTGAGGAATTATACACTGCTCCTCTCTCAAATACAATCACTTCTATACAAGAGGGATAGGCACAATGCCAAAACACAATCACCTCTACATAAGAAGGATGAGGCATAAAACCAAAACACAATCACCTCTATATAAGAGGGATAAGGCACGAAGCCAAAGCACAATCACCTCTACACAAGAGAGATAAGACACAAAGCTAAAGCTCAAACACAATCACCTATACACAGAGAGATAGGCACAAAGTAAAGCAAATAAAATTACATTCTTGGTGATCCAATGATCACAAAAATCACTTGTTGATCAAAATAGACCACAAACAATTTTTCTCACAAAAATAAGATCCTATAGATAGGATTAGAGATGATAGTTCAAGTGTGAGAAAATAAAGTGTTTGGAAAAGAACATAACAAAGAAAAATACTTGAGAAAAATACTAAATAGATTTGTAAAGAAAGCTCAAAACCAATTTCCCAAGACTCTCTTTTCTTTGATTTTTCCAACACTTTAAGAAAAAATAAAAGATAAAGATTTTAGGCACAAAAACTTCTTTTAAACTTACTACAAAACACTTAAAAGATGGGAAGAAAAGCTCTCAAAAAATCTTATGAAAACAGCCCAAGAGAACCCCTTTATATAGGCTCTTATGATATAGCCGTTGGGGTCTAGAAATTGTCAATTTTGACCTTTCAGTCGATCGTCCAACGGTCATATTTCTGACCGTTGAGCCATCGGTCAACCGCCCGATCGACCACCCCAGGCAAAACAAGCCTATTGGTCGACCGCCCGGTTTATCGAGCCTAAAGGGACAGCCTTGTCGGTCGACCGCCCGGTCGACTGACGCTACCCGAGAGTTGGATAGTTATAGTCAGTCGACCGCCCGATCGACCGGCCTTATAGGCAGGCCTTGTGCACGTCCTTGTGCACATCAGTCGACCGACCGGTCGACCGAGCTCTGGTTTGATCGACCGGCCGGCCGACCGCCAGCAGGCTAGGCTAGGGATAATATGCTATGAAACTTAGTCCTTTTAACACCTATAAAATTCCATAAATTCTCATAAATTTCACAAAAATACAATTTTATAAATATTTGATGAACAAATATATGTGATAAAAAATCAACACATATTTCAAACTATTTGAACTATTTTTGTGACATAAAAATTAAGCTTTAGACCGAAAATCGTATTTTTCAAAACTTGAATTTTGAAATGAAAATCCGTTTTCTCCAAAACTTGTATAAATATAAAATATGATATTGAAACACATTTGAAGCATATTATGTATGGATAGAATTCAATACATATGTAAATGATATATCTATATTTTTGACATGAAATCCAAAATAAGTTTTATTAATTACAAAACTCTAAACATATGAAATAGAATTATCAAAATAAGTTTTTCTAAATACATGAAGCATAGATGTATATAGATAAAATTCAATATACATTAAACCATATAACTTGTTTTGATTCTATCTATTCATGAAAATCATATATATATATATATATATATATATATATATATATATATATATATATATATATATATATATATATATATATATATATTTGAAATTCAAACAGGTTAAACCGAAAACTAAACGTATTGAACTTGTGTGTGTGTGTGAACTTGAGTATATCAATACTAATCTGTCTTACACAAGATCTAAATACAAACTTAGACTAAATAAATCGAGATCTTCTTATTGAACTCCTTCATCAAGCCGACTCGATCCAAACATGATCCAAAGAGTTTGACTCATCCGGGTGCTAGAAGCGATCTTGACACCGAGCTCTTGAATTTACATGTATTAGCTCCAAACTGTTTTGTTTAAGCTAAACACCTACTAAGATCTTGATCAATAACTGAAACTATATAAACATAAGATCATTAGTATTATAACTACATGAGTTAATCATTATCAAAATTAGAGTGACGGGCCTTTGGGCCAACAATCACTCCATGTAACACCCCGATCATTAAAATCTTAATTTAATATCTTAATCTTAATTACAGAAATTATACAGATTATCGGAGGGGGGGTAACTGATTTAAATTTGTATGAGCATAGATTGTTATGAAATTTTATGGGTAAAATTTAGAATGAAATAAATTTGACATATGTGTGTGCGCGCGCGCGCGCGCATAAATGTGTGTGTGTGTGTGTGTGTGTGTGTGTGTGTAATATGTGTGTATGTATGTATGTATGTATATATATATATATATATATGTATATATATATACATATATATATATATATAATATATATATATATATATATATATATATATATATATATATGTATATATATATACATATATACATATATATATACATACATACATACATACATACATACATACATACATATATATACACACACACACACACACACACACACACATATATATATATATGTGTATATATAATATATATATATATATATATATATATATATATATATATATATATATATATATATATATATATAGACACGACACACGCACAACGCACAGACACACACACACACACACACACATATCTGCGCGCACACACACACAGAACACATACACACAAACACACACACACATGCACGTATGCGTGTGTGCATGTGTGTGTGAGCGTGCGCGCGCAGCGCGCGCGTGCTTAGGGTTGTGTATGTTTTTCATTTTCATTAATAGGTGTACTAGCTAATACAATGAAAATGTAATTGTGAAACTATTAGCCATGCTATTATTTTAACCCTTTAGAGATAATGGAGGGGATAAATTTGCATGTAGTAGGGAGATATATGGCTAAGATTTAGGTTGAGAATTGTGTTGTGAGGTGGCATGTGATGGGAGAAAGAGGGAGGTTGAAAAGTGTTATATATAATTATACAATGTTGTTTGTGCATAAAAATACTACTTATTACCCCACCTCTCTTCTTCATCCCCAGCTAACCGATTCCCTAAAAACTCCTCTCAAAATCCTACATGAAATCCTCCCTCAAAATTCACCAAAATCCCTCACAATTTCTCCCTCAAATCCACCCAATCTCCCTCTCCCTATCCCTCTCTTTCTCCCCTCTCGGAATGGACGCGCACCCAGCTGAGCGCATCAACGTGGCTAGGGGCGTGCATGCGGCAGGAGGAGTGTGGCGACGGGCGGCCGGCGGCAGCAGGGGCGGTGGCAAGGCACCTGCAATACTGATGGAAACAAGGTGAGTGAGTTTTTCTTCCTTCTTTAAATTCATGGTGATGTTGTTCTTGAGCAGTTTGTTAGATTAAAGGCAAAATTAAGACTAAGTTATGATTGATCTAGTTGTAGTATCTATGATTTTGGTTTCATTTAATTTTCAAGTTGTTGGTTGATTTGGTTGAAGTTTAGAAGTGAAGATAGTAACTCTAGGAAGGACTTAAGCTTCAATTTCTTAGATAATTACTCTTAATTTTGTAAATGAGGGTCCTTTCCTCCAACTCAAATTGTGAATTCTGTAACGCCCCGATTCCGTAGATACGGGGACGTCACTGCGACGTATATACGTAGGTCAGGAAAGGCCCCCACGTATATACGCTAAGCAAAAGTACAACAAGAAATGATCAGAGTGCAACGCAAAACATGGTATACACACATATATGCCAACATAAAGTACAATACAAGTCATCACAGTATATGATAAACAA
This sequence comes from Agave tequilana, assembly GCA_038442645.1. NCBI lineage: Eukaryota > Viridiplantae > Streptophyta > Magnoliopsida > Asparagales > Asparagaceae > Agave > Agave tequilana. The sequence goes on from JAVJIF010017843.1 coordinate 54,757, forward strand.
TACATAGTCCATATGTCTTTTATCATACAAGTCCAAAAGAAAAAGGTACAGCAGAAATACAAAAAGGCTCACGAGTAGGATGGAGATCCCGTGAGTCAAAGGAAGTCAGGCACAAGGAGCTGAAGCTAGAATGCCTGCTCGCAAGGAGAGCTCGAGCTACGGTGGACAACTCCACTCCGATCTAGCTACAGAACCTGAATGTGCAAATCCACGGGGTCAAGACATATAGTAATAGATGAACTGCATGCCAAATGGCTAAGATACATGAGTAAGGTTAAAACACGAGTATGGAATATAAAAACGGTATGATGTAATAATCATGAAACGGGAAATCCAAGGTAATGCTAACTACGAGCAAAAGTGATTGTATATGCTTAGGTTACGGTCCTATGAGACTAGTACGTCGAAGGAATAATCCAAACAAGGAAACCCTCATAAATATACCCTTGTCTCATACTACCGCAATCCCGAGCATATAGAATCAGAATTGCAAATCATGCGATAACCATAACGTGAATACCAAACAAGAAAGACATAAGTCAACAATCCGGAATCATCACTGGAATCCTGACAGGGAATCATAACAAGAAATATATAATAGGCATGACAGGAGGACATAACATGTATCGTAACAGTAATCAGGGCGAGCAATCTGGTTGCATGGTTTCGGATTACGACTCCATGAGACTAGTACGTCGAAGGAATAATCCAAACAAGGAAACCCTCATAAATATACCCTTGTCTCATATTATCGTAATCCAAGCGCATACTATGAAGTAACATGAACACTTATTATTATTATTACTCGCCTAACTCATATATCTAGGCATGTGTCTCGGTATCGATCCCAACTCACATACATCCATATATAAGCTATTCGAGGTTTGTTACCGGAAGTAGATGGAAAACTGATATCTCTTCTTATAGAGGTACGTGGAAGCAATCATGTAACATATTCCCAAGCTATAAGCGAGATGTTTATCTCCACTTATAGAGGTACGTAATCAGGTAACATATTCCCAAGCTATAAGCAAGATGTCTATCTCCACTTATAGAGGTACGTAATCAGGTAACATATTCCCAAGCTATAAGCAAGATATCATTCCGGCATCCATCACTTCCTCCCATACCCATACATGTTGTAGTTTATTAAAGATTATCAGTTTACGGGAATAACAGGAATACGTCATGATCAGGAATCAGGAGTACATAAGTATATATAGTCAGGTCACTGCATATAAAGCAGGAATACAGGTCACTGCATATAAAGCAGGAATACAGGTCACTGATCATGATACAGTATAACAGGTCAAGGTTCCCGTAAAGATGACAATCACAAGTCAAGTACATCATGCTTGGTTTAGGTGATAGCATGACAAGGTGGTGATGTATAGCAAGCAATAAAACATGACAATAAATGTATAAAGGGCCGGGTCAATCATGACATAACAATAGGGACTCACAAGGGGGGTAGCATGCCAGTGGGTCAAGTAGTCACATACTTTGTGTTGTGTGACATACATGTGTTAAAAGTAGATAACTAACAAAGGTGGGTTAAGGCAAGGCAAGTGGGACACAATCCATAACTTAGGGTTCAACGACCTCGAAGGGTCTGCCACGCATGTTATAAAATAGGGAAGTAATAATACCACGGCAATGTACAAGTATAGAAATAAGACAAGTAATAGCATGGGCATACATAAACATGACAAGATGAGTGACTAGAGTGATATACTACCAGAAATAGGTTATTAGGTACAAGGTTCAATCACATGACCCAAACATAAGATTCATCGTGAAACATATTATACAATACAAGCATGAAGCATGAGACAAGGCTAAAACGGCACATATGCATCAATCAACAAGTCCTAACATGGGGATACATGATAACAATTTATGGAGTGTAGGTGGTGTAACCAACGGAGTTTTATGATAACTTTCATCCTACGTATAGGAATAGAACGAGGAAAGATTTATTAGAAACTAGACTCCACTACCTTCCAATGACCTATTACATGATAGGTTTTGATTAACCAAACTGCTCCAGAAATTCAAAAACCTATCAGCTGTGCTGAATTCTGCAGCCTGACAGTTTTGACCAACCTTCAATGTTTCAGTCATAGCTTAAGTTACAAGTATCTGATGATGACATGGTATGAACCGTTGGAAAGTAGACTTGATTAGCTTTCTAACGGTATATTACATGACCTATTCCTTATTGAATATCCTTACGAAAGAAACCCCGAGATTCTGGTTTCAGTGCATGTTAGTCGACTGCAGTAGGTGGGTTAGTCGACTAATAGGGAGGACTAGTCGACTAGGGGTATTCAGGAGTCGACTAATGGTGATTTCCAGAGAGTTGATCAGTCGACTAATAGTGAGGACAAGTCGACTAATACTGTGTTTTCCAGAAAAACTAAGTTTTAGCTAAGAGTTCTAGTCGACTAGGTAATTGGTCAAGTCGACTAATCGAGGGGAAAAACAGTGCACAGGACAGAAATTCTAGAAGTGTGTTTGATGTCTATATTCATGGTTTTAGGTCACCTAAGTGTGCAATAGGGGTAGATGCAAGTACTCTAGGGCTAATACAAGTCTTGGTGAGTGGAACACTCACTTGGAAAGGTTGTATGGGAGTTTTAGATGGCCTAAAAATAGGATTTTATGTCATAATTATACAAGGATCTCTACCCTAAGCATATGGAGTGTAAATTAGGTCTTGGTGAGTAAATATACTCACTTGGATGGGTCCAATTAGGGGCTTGATCCAAGAAGAAGATGATGGCCTCAATCCTTGAGTGGTTGTTGAAGCATGAGATGGAGATTTGAACTTGGAGTTGCCTTGGAGGTGTTGGTGGTTGGAGATGAATCCCTTGTTGAAGCTCTTGAAGAAAACCTTGAAGTTGGAGGAGGAGATGGAAGAGATTTGGGGAGATTTGGGAGCTAGGGTTTGCTTGGAGGAGATGGGGATTTCTCTCTTGATCAAGTGAAAGAGAAAGGGGGAGCTTGCAAAAGAAAAGGAATATATAGGTTTGGATTTTTGTAAAGGGGTGGTGATTTGAATAGATGTGAAGGGCTTTCTTGCAAAAAGGGAGGTGAGGTGTCCCTCACTAGGACACTTGGCCGGCTAAGGGAAGGAGAGAGAGTTAGTGGGGTTAGGTGAGAATGGTGAGTGGAAATGAGGTGGCAAGTGAAGTGGAAAAAGGAATTTTGCAAATTTTGGAAAAATGCTCGAAATTCGAGTATCTCTGAATGATCTGAAAATTTAGCCAAAAATCAAGAATAATATAAAAAGACCAATAGTGAAATCCGTTCGAAGAAATACTGTATAGATTTAAAGTTAAAAATCCTGGAATCTGAGATTTACCGACTCCGAAAGAATTTCCACAAAATCATAAAATCCTCAGAAAAAGAATATAGATAGAAAATATGATCCGAGAAATAAAGTCTAAAGAATCATCATGAAATTCCAAACAGTTTGGAAACTAAAAATACTGGAATCAGTCTCCTACCGACTCCAGCGGAAAATCCATAAATTCGTAAAATCTTCAGAAAAAGTATATAAGTAAGAAATAAGATTCTAAGCAATAAAGTCTAAAGGACTATCATGAAATTCTAAACAGTTCGAGAATTAAAAATCCGGGAATCGGTCAGCGACACTGGCCGACACCGGTCTTGAAGAAATCCAATTGATCCGAGAAAAATCCAGAAAATCACAGAAAATCTAATATATTGAAAAATGATATTTGGAACTGAAATCGGTCAAATCAGAATACCAGAAAGACCAAATTGAATAATATATTAGGATCGGGTCTTCGGTTCAGATCAGGCCTGACTCCGAATCCGGGGATCCAGATCCAAAACAAATAATCGTACAAATAATTCATAATACAAAATAAATACAGGAAGTAAATCAAAAAATACGATCGGAAAATCTGAATACGCAACTAAGTACGTATTCCGGGAACGGGGTATTACAATCTACCCACCTTACAAAAAATTGCGTCCTCGCAATTTCGTTAAGGGGTAAATTGAATACAAGGAGGACGAAGGCACGATTAAAGGCATCATAAAACCAAAACAGGGAGGGAGATAAATACAAGAGGGACCAGAATGAACAATGATAAAATGACAAGGGAATGTATGCAGAATGATAACCAACTCAATTACAAGAAAAAAGGGGGGTAGTGGTTACCATGGAATCCTAAGGCTCCTGCTCCGGATACTGATCTTCCCACTCTGCTGCTACGCCTGAAGTCTCTGCTGCCATGATGTGAACTTGGCCTCTGCCCTGATCTGTTCTGGCCCTCATCCCTCTCTGCTGATGGTCACACCGTTGGGGTGGGAATGGGGCTCTCCGGTCAACGGGCTCTGGGTACCACCTCAGTGGCTGCGCTAGAAGTGCTGGGCTGGACGTGCTGGAGCTGGAAGAGCTGGTCTGACTGGGGCCACATGCATAAACTTCCTGTGTGGGCAATCCCTCAGCTTATGACTCCCTGACCCACATGCCATACATAATCTCAGGGCTACTCGACAATCCCTCTTGTAATGCCCGGGCCTGTGGCAATAATTACACACAATCTGAGAAAGAGGTGTCTGGAATGGCCTCTTCATCGTCGGGCCCTGAACTGTCTTATCTGCATCCTCCTCACCCATCAACTCAAGAGGTCTCTTCTGGGCCTGGCTCCTCATCTGATTCTCCTTCTTCTTCTCCAGTACACGCTCAACCTCTCGAGCTATGGAGAGAACCTCCGAATATGTCTTCAGCTGCTGGGACACCAGGAACACCTGTAGGTCCATCTGCAGGCCCTGCTGAAATCTGCTTGCCCGCTTCTCTTCATCCGTCACCATGTACGGGGCAAAGCGGCTCAATCTCAGAAACTCCGCGGCATACTCATCCACGGATCTACTCCCCTGCCGAAGTCTGATGAATTGTTCTTCCATGTCCTTCTGAGCTGTGACAGGGAAGAATCTGCTGTAGAAACTCTTGGAGAAGGTGTCCCAAGTGACAGGCTTCTCCAGTCTGGCCTCCTCTGCCAGCCACCAAGTCCTGGCTATGTCCTTTAGCTGAATCTTGGCAACTTCCACTTGGTCCTCCGGTGGAACCCTGGCTGCATTCAATAAATCTGAAGTGTCTGTCAGCCACTGCCCAGCATCCAAGGGTCTCTCTCCACCCGTGAATGTAGCTGGCTGCAGTCTCCTGAAGTCTGATATGTTCCCCGGCCTCTGTTCCTTAGGTGCTGCTATCTCTTGCCGGAGAAGCTCGGTCTGCTGCCGTTGGTTATCCATCTGCTGTTGCTGGTTTTCCACCATGGTCTGGATAACCCTCAATACATCCACATTCTCTCCCGCTGCTCCATCCGATGCTGATCCCGAGTTGCTGCGGCCCGATCTCCTCTCCATCGACACTAGGTATGGACAGACTGGAAGGGGCTGGAACATGGAATGGAAGGATTTCAGGATATGAAGGATGGAATCAAGGAGAACTAGATAAATCAAAAGGACTAGACAACTTTGTACATTGATGTTGGCATCCGCAAATTACTAGAATTTGCTTCTTGCTTGTACTATGGAGGTAAGAGCCTAAGCTCTGATACCAACCTGTAACGCCCCGATTCCGTAGATACGGGGACGTCACTGCGACGTATATACGTAGGTCAGGAAAGGCCCCCACGTATATACGCTAAGCAAAAGTACAACAAGAAATGATCAGAGTGCAACGCAAAACATGGTATACACACATATATGCCAACATAAAGTACAATACAAGTCATCACAGTATATGATAAACAATACATAGTCCATATGTCTTTTATCATACAAGTCCAAAAGAAAAAGGTACAGCAGAAATACAAAAAGGCTCACGAGTAGGATGGAGATCCCGTGAGTCAAAGGAAGTCAGGCACAAGGAGCTGAAGCTAGAATGCCTGCTCGCAAGGAGAGCTCGAGCTACGGTGGACAACTCCACTCCGATCTAGCTACAGAACCTGAATGTGCAAATCCACGGGGTCAAGACATATAGTAATAGATGAACTGCATGCCAAATGGCTAAGATACATGAGTAAGGTTAAACACGAGTATGGAATATAAAAACGGTATGATGTAATAATCATGAAACGGGAAATCCAAGGTAATGCTAACTACGAGCAAAAGTGATTGTATATGCTTAGGTTACGGTCCTATGAGACTAGTACGTCGAAGGAATAATCCAAACAAGGAAACCCTCATAAATATACCCTTGTCTCATACTACCGCAATCCCGAGCATATAGAATCAGAATTGCAAATCATGCGATAACCATAACGTGAATACCAAACAAGAAAGACATAAGTCAACAATCCGGAATCATCACTGGAATCCTGACAGGGAATCATAACAAGAAATATATAATAGGCATGACAGGAGGACATAACATGTATCGTAACAGTAATCAGGGCGAGCAATCTGGTTGCATGGTTTCGGATTACGACTCCATGAGACTAGTACGTCGAAGGAATAATCCAAACAAGGAAACCCTCATAAATATACCCTTGTCTCATATTATCGTAATCCAAGCGCATACTATGAAGTAACATGAACACTTATTATTATTATTACTCGCCTAACTCATATATCTAGGCATGTGTCTCGGTATCGATCCCAACTCACATACATCCATATATAAGCTATTCGAGGTTTGTTACCGGAAGTAGATGGAAAACTGATATCTCTTCTTATAGAGGTACGTGGAAGCAATCATGTAACATATTCCCAAGCTATAAGCGAGATGTTTATCTCCACTTATAGAGGTACGTAATCAGGTAACATATTCCCAAGCTATAAGCAAGATGTCTATCTCCACTTATAGAGGTACGTAATCAGGTAACATATTCCCAAGCTATAAGCAAGATATCATTCCGGCATCCATCACTTCCTCCCATACCCATACATGTTGTAGTTTATTAAAGATTATCAGTTTACGGGAATAACAGGAATACGTCATGATCAGGAATCAGGAGTACATAAGTATATATAGTCAGGTCACTGCATATAAAGCAGGAATACAGGTCACTGCATATAAAGCAGGAATACAGGTCACTGATCATGATACAGTATAACAGGTCAAGGTTCCCGTAAAGATGACAATCACAAGTCAAGTACATCATGCTTGGTTTAGGTGATAGCATGACAAGGTGGTGATGTATAGCAAGCAATAAAACATGACAATAAATGTATAAAGGGCCGGGTCAATCATGACATAACAATAGGGACTCACAAGGGGGGTAGCATGCCAGTGGGTCAAGTAGTCACATACTTTGTGTTGTGTGACATACATGTGTTAAAGTAGATAACTAACAAAGGTGGGTTAAGGCAAGGCAAGTGGGGACACAATCCATAACTTAGGGTTCAACGACCTCGAAGGGTCTGCCACGCATGTTATAAAATAGGGAAGTAATAATACCACGGCAATGTACAAGTATAGAAATAAGACAAGTAATAGCATGGGCATACATAAACATGACAAGATGAGTGACTAGAGTGATATACTACCAGAAATAGGTTATTAGGTACAAGGTTCAATCACATGACCCAAACATAAGATTCATCGTGAAACATATTATACAATACAAGCATGAAGCATGAGACAAGGCTAAAACGGCACATATGCATCAATCAACAAGTCCTAACATGGGGATACATGATAACAATTTATGGAGTGTAGGTGGTGTAACCAACGGAGTTTTTATGATAACTTTCATCCTACGTATAGGAATAGAACGAGGAAAGATTTATTAGAAACTAGACTCCACTACCTTTCCAATGACCTATTACATGATAGGTTTTGATTAACCAAACTGCTCCAGAAATTCAAAAACCTATCAGCTGTGCTGAATTCTGCAGCCTGGCAGTTTTGACCAACCTTCAATGTTTCAGTCATAGCTTAAGTTACAAGTATCTGATGATGACATGGTATGAACCGTTGGAAAGTAGACTTGATTAGCTTTCTAACGGTATATTACATGACCTATTCCTTATTGAATATCCTTACGAAAGAAACCCCGAGATTCTGGTTTCAGTGCATGTTAGTCGACTGCAGTAGGTGGGTTAGTCGACTAATAGGGAGGACTAGTCGACTAGGGGTATTCAGGAGTCGACTAATGGTGATTTCCAGAGAGTTGATCAGTCGACTAATAGTGAGGACAAGTCGACTAATACTGTGTTTTCCAGAAAAACTAAGTTTTAGCTAAAGAGTTCTAGTCGACTAGGTAATTGGTCAAGTCGACTAATCGAGGGGAAAAACAGTGCACAGGACAGAAATTCTAGAAGTGTGTTTGATGTCTATATTCATGGTTTTAGGTCACCTAAGTGTGCAATAGGGGTAGATGCAAGTACTCTAGGGCTAATACAAGTCTTGGTGAGTGGAACACTCACTTGGAAAGGTTGTATGGGAGTTTTAGATGGCCTAAAAATAGGATTTTTATGTCATAATTATACAAGGATCTCTACCCTAAGCATATGGAGTGTAAATTAGGTCTTGGTGAGTAAATATACTCACTTGGATGGGTCCAATTAGGGGCTTGATCCAAGAAGAAGATGATGGCCTCAATCCTTGAGTGGTTGTTGAAGCATGAGATGGAGATGTTGAACTTGGAGTTGCCTTGGAGGTGTTGGTGGTTGGAGATGAATCCCTTGTTGAAGCTCTTGAAGAAAACCTTGAAGTTGGAGGAGGAGATGGAAGAGATTTGGGGAGATTTGGGAGCTAGGGTTTGCTTGGAGGAGATGGGGATTTCTCTCTTGATCAAGTGAAAGAGAAAGGGGGAGCTTGCAAAAGAAAAGGAATATAGGTTTGGATTTTTGTAAAGGGGTGGTGATTTGAATAGATGTGAAGGGCTTTCTTGCAAAAAGGAGGTGAGGTGTCCCTCACTAGGACACTTGGCCGGCTAAGGGAAGGAGAGAGAGTTAGTGGGGTTAGGTGAGAATGGTGAGTGGGAAATGAGGTGGCAAGTGAAGTGGAAAAAGGAATTTTGCAAATTTTGGAAAAATGCTCGAAATTCGAGTATCTCTGAATGATCTGAAAATTTAGCCAAAAATCAAGAATAATATAAAAAGACCAATAGTGAAATCCGTTCGAAGAAATACTGTATAGATTTAAAGTTAAAAATCCTGGAATCTGAGATTTACCGACTCCGAAAGAATTTCCACAAAATCATAAAATCCTCAGAAAAAGAATATAGATAGAAAATATGATCCCGAGAAATAAAGTCTAAAGAATCATCATGAAATTCCAAACAGTTTGGAAACTAAAAATACTGGAATCAGTCTCCTACCGACTCCAGCGGAAAATCCATAAATTCGTAAAATCTTCAGAAAAAGTATATAAGTAAGAAATAAGATTCTAAGCAATAAAGTCTAAAGGACTATCATGAAATTCTAAACAGTTCGAGAATTAAAAATCCGGGAATCGGTCAGCGACACTGGCCGACACCGGTCTTGAAGAAATCCAATTTGATCCGAGAAAAATCCAGAAAATCACAGAAAATCTAATATATTGAAAAATGATATTTGGAACTGAAATCGGTCAAATCAGAATACCAGAAAGACCAAATTGAATAATATATTAGGATCGGGTCTTCGGTTCAGATCAGGCCTGACTCCGAATCCGGGGATCCAGATCCAAACAAATAATCGTACAAATAATTCATAATACAAAATAAATACAGGAAGTAAATCAAAAAATACGATCGGAAAATCTGAATACGCAACTAAGTACGTATTCCGGGAACGGGGTATTACAAATTCACTAACATGACTCTTGATCTATCCCTAGAACTTAGAATTTGAGGAGTATGTTACATGTGTAGCTTGTGTAAACTATGTGATTGTGTGATGGTGTAAAAGAAGATATGGATTGATGGAATATTAGCTAGCATGTGTCAAGATACCGAATTAGCAAGCTAGGTATTGATATCTTGTGTAGAATTTATTCTTTTAATATAGAAAGAAATGTACATGTCTAAGGGACATCTTGAAATATAGAATAGTAATAATTGTAAGTTATCATATAACTATCATGAGTTGGTTTTTCTTCCATTTGAGTTTGATTTCAGTGTAACTTGATGTACTCATTGCAGAAAATATCTATACTCCTAAGGTAGAGACCATATTATATAGTGTAATGGTAACTTATAGCCCTTCTATTATCCACCTCAATTAGCTATTAGGATGGTATGCTATAAGAATTATGTTTACTTCAAAAACACGAAATTGCTTAAATACATGCATATGATTCTTCAGTCCTGTGAAACTTTGTCATTTTGGACATTATTATTAACAAGATAGTTATGATGACCCTTTGATTATAAATACTATCTTGTGATTTCATCCTCTCCCAAAATGCCTAAAATTATAAACTTGGGTAGAAAACTTATTGGAGAAATCATTATGTGTCTTACACCAATTTTTCATTTCAAGTTAGTATCTTTTAGTTATAACACCATTTAACCATATGATCCATTTTTCTTTATATTGAAATAACAGGAAGTTGAGAATTTTTTTTTCAAAATAATCATGTGCTTAAAAAAATAATGCTTTGGCTTAGGCCTTAATGGTTCACGATTACTTAACAGAATCCCTTTTTTAATCATGATAAGTGAACTTTTGAATTTAAGAAACATCATATGAGTATGACAAGTGTTCAGAGTACCTTCAAGGATCTAGTATTTAGTCATGATTCTTAACTTTGTAGTCGTGAACTGGCTTTTTATTGCGAGTTCCTTTAGGAGTTTACCTCGGACTTTAAATTAGGAATATACGATCATCAGACATAACAAATCAGTTACCCTTTTGGATACTTGTTAGGCCTCATTTTAATTCTCGTGGAGTATTATGCATAGTAAGAAATGTATTTCATTTCATTATAATATTTGGTAAAGCTCTTGAGATTAACACTTCACCTCAAACCATAACTTACTCAAGATATGCCTTATTGGGGGTGTAAGATATAATCATCTCCACATGCAGAGGGACTCAGAAAGTTATTTATGAGTTATTAACGGTTGTTACCACTAAACATCTTACTATTCACATTTTTACGAGGAGATACCAAGAAAAATTTTTTTATTGGGAACATCACTATCTTGTATCCTAGTTTGTGGAATTAATAGGCATATACTCCTTTTAGGTATATTTAATTGCTCTTGGGCGCACAAGTGTGTGTTTATGTTGTGTAAGTATAGTTAGGGCCGGAAATGGGCCTTAATAACCAATTATTCAAATAAGATTTAATTGGAAGCAAATTATCAACTAAATGAGAAATCCAACCTTAGCTGGGGTTTAAGGCTTGAGTACAACTGAGCTTATATATGGATAACTGCCACTTTTAACAATCAATGTGTAACCAGATATCTGAATTAGATATGTGGACTGGTTACATCAATATCAAATTGATTCAATACAGAATGGAAAATTATCGACCCTCAGTAAATTTAATAAACTAATTTAGACCCTTGTAAGGCAATTGGTTGAGTACTAACTAGCAACTAACTGGTGATTAGAAACTCAAGTTAGTATTAGCAATGATAATTAATGAATTTCATCATCGATTTGTAACTCAAGTAAAACAAGAAAACGATAATCCTAGTATTTTTCTGTTAGCTAAAAGGTAATGAACTGGTGTCATATAACGACTACTTAATATATCAGGAACTTCTGAGTCTAACTCTCAAATATCCTTGCTATTGATAATTCAATAAATTCAGTAAATTGAGAAATCAGATAGATAAAGAACTTATCCTAAAATTTCAGAGAGGAACTAGGTCTTAATGACTAAAGCAACGATAACCAAATAGTAGCCTGTAACTATATGTTATATTTGAAGATACAGTTGATAAATAAAAAGTGTGTTCCGGCGAGTGAGTTAGAACTCTGATTTAACTAAGTATGTATAGTAAGTAGAAATGAGTATGATCTTGAATACAATTAATAGACTAAAAATAATAAACCGATATATGATGATTGCATATTTATATATAAGTTAAGTGTGAAAACTCTTGATTGAGTAATAACTCATGATGAGACCTTAATCTAATAAATCATATACTTTTTGATCATAAGTAATAATTTCGATGGAATGAAAATGAATGGTGTTGCTTAAGTGTCAACTTAGTAGAACATCTATTATTAACAAGTATGCTAAGATTCCAGACATGGGTTGGTAGTCAGTCAATTTCAGACATTAAACATCGAACATAAAGAAGAAGTATATTTAACCACAAGATCAATCATGTGGCCTAAATTTGTGTTGGTAATGCAAACAAATTTCTCTTAAGTTTTTTATTATTTGTATGGTTCTTGACACATGATGTACCAGTATATAAGTAATGATCGCTCATAATTATAAGGTATGCCTAGAGAATTGTATGAACATGATTGAGTATGACAATTTGGATGATATATATATACACACACATACACACACACACATACATACATACTCACATTTATATGTAAGTGAGTCAAGGGAGTTAGATACATATAATGTCAGTGAGAACTCAATCCACACATGGAGGAATAAATCACTACGGTGTCAACTTACATATGCATTTATATACATATGTGTGTGTATGCACACACACATACACTGAGGCACACACAATTCTTTGAAAGTGAAATTGATAAATGAAAAGTAAAAAACAATAATATTTGTTGATGTTCCGTAATGAGGATAACTGATTGTTATCTATGGGTATGTGCATTTTGTATCTGTTGCATTCATGTATATCGGAGGAAGGGGCCGAGCGGGAGCCGGTAGGAGGAAAAAGACAGTGTTATAATTTTACATATTTATATATATGGAGGAAGGGACTGAGCGGGAGCCGGTAGGATAGGAAAAACGGTGTTATTGTTATACGTATATATATAATAGAGAAAGGGGCTGGGCAAAGCCGGTAGGAGGGGGAAGACATTGCTATTATTTTACATATTTATATATGTGGAGGAAGGGGTCGGGTGGAAGCCGGTAGGAGGAGGAAGACGGAGAATTTCACACTTCATGTATGAATTGTATATGCATATGAATAATGTATAATGCGTATCTCATTAAATATGGCATGTGAATGTTGTAAAGTGTGATGAGTTATTGTGATAAGTGTAGTGTGATATGATTATATGAATACAAGTGTGTTTTGTGATGCATGTGTTATCGGATGATTATGTCTATAATTTAGTTATTGTGATTGGTGAATCACCGTGAGGTGAATATAAGATATGTGTGCAATACATGTGTATACATAAGATGAATTTGATAATAAGCTAAGTAACTAACCAAAAGTTATTCTATACAACTCATAAATCTTATTATATATTGAATGAAAACTTAAGAAAGTAATTAGAAATCAATGACTGTAAGAGTCTGATCCGAAATTCTAGAGACCATTATCTTGATTATTAAATCATGAGATGTCATTGATTTTTTGTTTTTCTTGTCCTTTCAGATTTATTTTTATTACTTGAATAATCACGCTTCTCATGATATGTATATCATTTCTTGATTTGCTTTTAACTCTACTCATTGAGCTGTTTTCAGTTTCATGTTTCTGGTCATGGCATGGCGAAGGATTAGCTTTAAGTTTAGGCGTTTTGCTAAAAATTTTGCTAATAATGATTGTATTAAAGATGTCATTTAGTTCTTGTTTATAATCCTACTCGATGTATACTAGTAACTTATGCTAGTCTTGTGAGATGGATATATATGGAGGTAAACTAGACTGTGATTATTGAGATGAATTAAAGATATAGTTAGTTCTGTTTATATTGTGGATGTTGAGAGGGGTACTCTTGAGCATATATTTTTTTGTTTTCATATAAGTAGGCGATGTAAAGCCAAATTATTATTTAGAGAATAAGTAGGCCGTTGTTAACCGAAATATTATTAGGATTGCATGGGTGATTATTGACTTTGGTTTATATGTTTGGATTGAGAATAAGTAGGCTAATGTTAGCCAAAATTATTGTGAGTTAAAATGTATATTTGGATATATCAGTATTTACAAAGGAGGTGCTGTCGAAATTTTTAAAGATTTAGAGATGATTATGATAATCTGTCATTATAAAAGATGTTTATGTTAATTGAGAATCTAAGAAATCTGGGACTGTTACACTCTCCATCTACTGCGATATGTCTTTGATTATTTCACTCTCCACCTGCTGAGAGTTTGTAGGCTTCATCATTGAAGTCTCGTCAAATGTGACATCTCTGATCAAGACAAACTTCTTGTCCTTCATATCTCAATTTTTTAGCTTTCTGCACCTTTCTTAAATCCTATGAATACATAGTTTCTCGCTCTCGGGCCCAACTTGTCTTCCTTGATATGATAGTAGGCCGGACACTGAAATACCCATAGCGAATCATAATCCTTAGCAACTCTTCCCGATCATGCTTCTAATGGAGTTTTACCTCCTATCGTAGAGGAAGGCAACCTATTAACGAGATAGCAAGCATATGCCAATACCTCAGCTCGAAAATATTTTGGTAAACTAGCATTGGATAACATGCATCAGACCTTCTCTAGCAAGGTCTCGTTCATCCTTCTGTTACCCCATTTTATTGTGGTGTTTCCCTTACTGTGAAGTACATTTCTTTGCCCTAATCATGGCATAGTTGTAGGAAAGGATCACAATATACTCTCCTCCGTTGTCTGAAGGAGTACCTTGATCTTCCTTCCTGCTCTCTTCTCCATGTTCCTCTTCCACTCCACAAACAACTCCAGGACTTCCCTTGTGCTTCATGGTATATACCCAACATCTCCTAGAATAATTATTGATAAAAGACACAAAGTAGTGGTTACCTCCAATAGATGCCATCTTGGTAGGTCCCAATCATCGGTGTGAACATAATCGAGAATCCCTCGGTGCAATGAGTTGCGTTACCGAATCTCACCTTAGTCTTCTTTCCGATGATGCAATGTTCATAAAATTTTAATTTGCAGGTACTCACACCTTTCAGTAAACTTGCTTTGTAAGAGCTTGCAAAGATTTTTCTCCTACATGTCACAACCTCAAATGCCAAAGTCAGGTACAATCATCATCTGAATTTTTTAAGTCATCACTTACCCTGTAACCGTGCTACCTATCAAGTAGTATTGGTTATTGCGTCGGATGCCCTTTAACACCACTATCAAGCTTCTAGCCCTCTTAAGAACACCATCTTTAATAGATAATTCAAGACCCAATGTTTCTAAGGGACCAACTGAGATAAGATTTCTTTCATCTGAGGTACATATCTTACTTCCTTTAATTCTCACACCATCCTATCAAATAGCTTGATAAAGCTCGTGCCTATCCCTTCCATGCCGCATGGACGATCATCGCTCATGACAACAGAACATCTATTTAGCTTCTCAAAGCTAGAAAATCAATTTCTATTAGGACACACATGATAGGCAGCTCTTGTATCTAGCATCCACGTAGACTCACCTGATTAACCAATGGTAAGAGACAGAGAAAGAGAATATCATTGAGTCTGAGTCTGATTCATCTGCCTGTGAAGTAGTGCTACCCGATTGGTACTGATCACATGTGCAAGATTTGCCTCAGTCTTCGACTCATTGTTCTTATCTTTGATCCTTAGACGATCAACTTTCCAGTATCCTAACTCTTTATAGAAGGCACACTAGTTCTTTTTAGATCTCTAAAACTTGGTTTGGACTTTGATCTCCAACGCTCACCTTTTTTTCCTTCTGATTGAAACTTCTATCTCTTGTCGTCAACACCTCTGCTGATGTACCATTAAAAAGAAGACTGATTCTCCTTTCTTCTTACTTTGTAATTTACATTAGCAGCCAATACATCACTATAGTTAAGTATTTGTTTACCATTAATCAAGGTTAGAACGAAAGTCTCATACTCTTCATCAGAAAGAGAAATCAAAAGAATTACCGACTTATCCTCTTCTTCGATATGCACATCCACATTTACTAGGTCTATAAAAAGCTTCGTGTAGTTATTCATGTGTTCATCAATGGAGAGTCCTCTCTTTAACTGAAAGCGGTAAAGCCTCCTCTTCAGATGCAACTGACTTTCGTTGTCTTCGTCAGATACTTTTTTTCCAGGGTCTCCTACATCTTCCTTACGGAAGTTTCATACAACCCATGATACTTGATTCTTCTGTCAAGCAGGATCTTATGAGATCACAAGTTATTCTATTCATCTTGCCCAATCCTTTTCAGAAGTCTCCTCTGGCTTTTCTTCCAATCGTAGAGTGTCTTCGAGGTTTGATACATGATTAGTCTCTAAAATTGCATATTTCATATCACATCTTCATATTTATTTAATATTAAATTCTGCTAATAATACCTCTTGTGTGTTTCTAGGTCCATGGCATGAAATGAAGAAGAAGACCCTAAATCACCATTTAATTGGTGATTAAAAGCCTACAAATATAGTCATTGACTTTGGAGGATTATTTCATCAAAACCAGGGGCCCAAAACCAGAAACTGGGACATGCAGCTGACAGGGGTAAGCGGGTAGCGCGCAACAGGCGGTGCTACGCGCGCCGCCCTGGTACAACCACGAAAAAGTGGCCTCACGGCTCTGGTGTGGAGTCGCGCACCAAGATTTGACGCGCGGCTCTGTACCTGTACCCTGGTGCCCAGTTTTGCTTATAAATACCTGGGGTTTTTCAGAGCTCAGGAGGAGGAGTTTTTGAAGTGTTTTTAGGTTAGTTTTTAGGGTTTTCCCTTATTGTAATTTAGGGTAGTTTAGTTTAGTTCTTCTTCTTCCTCCTTTGTAGTTTTCATTTCTTGTAAATCTTGTAATAGGAGAGAGAGTACTACATGGTTGGAAAGTAAGAGTGCTTGTAATAAAATGTGACAAGGTATGAAAAGTTCTCTCTTTACCTCTCTTTGTTTTCTTCTCTAGCTCCTTTTACATGTTTAGCTAATTTTCTCTCATGGCAACTAACTACTAATCACTAACTTGCTAACTTCTTACTTGATAATCTACATGAATCTAATAGCCTCTACTTGGCCTTGCTCTTGCAAGAGCCATTAATGACTCATGATGATGGATTCTAACACTCTAACATCCTAACTCTCTAACAAGCTAATATTACTTTACTCCATGCTTACTCCTGTTTAGTTTTGATGGTGTAAGTGTAGGTTGCACTTGTTGTGTTGAGTTTGGATGTGAAAGTTATCGCATGGGTCATGCTTTGAAACGCTCTTGAACCAAGGACTAGTGATGGCCAAGGATACATGTGAGACAACTATCACTAAGAGATTAGCATGGTTAGTGGAACCATTAGTAGTTAGTAGCCATGTGTTTTCTTTCTCTTTTTACTTTATTTTAGATATAAAAACAAAATCATAAATACCATTCTTCTATGTTTCTCACTTCTTTGTTTTCACTGTACTTCTCTTTTTATTATTTGTTTTCTTTTCATTTGATTCTTTAAAACTTTGAAGAACACTTAACATACACGCGAACATACCGTGCAAGCTTCCATCACCTCCCATCCTTGTCGATTCGAATCGTTTTAGCCTCTATGCTATAACAGAAGTATCAAGGAAGCCAAAGCACACACACTTTAAATCTTGATTTTAAAACATACACTTTTGTGCGCAATTTTCCGCCGATCAAATTTTGGCGCCATTGCCGGGGATGGGAACGGTTTGATTTCACATTTTTGTTAACTTTTCTTCTTTATTTTTGGTGCGCAGGTTAAAATTTTATCATTGCAGAAGTCCACACTTGCTTTTGTGTGGTTGGGTAAATTCTTGTATATTCTTATATTCTGCTACTAGTTTTTGTTTATATTACCTGTGCACTATAATAATTTTAAGAACTAAAATACGGTAATTAGATGTTTTAAAATGGTTTAGACATTTGCATCTGGCACGTATCAATTTTCATTCCAATATTCTGTATTTTATTGTTATTGTGATCTTGACAGATGTGTACATATTGTATTACATATAATTAGGATAAACACGTGGATGATTTACCCTCTTTGTGTGTTCATTCTTATCTATATTGCACACTTGGCCGAACTGAACTTAAGGGCAAAATCTAATACAACATAAAGTGGGAAAGTTATTATCTTCCCTTAGTCTAAAAATCACCTCCCTACTCACACAACCTAAACCTTAATAAAATTTGCTAGACATTAGCCCCTTGGAACATCTCGGACTCATTTAGAAAATTGACCTAAGGGAAAAGTTGTTAGAGTTTGACTCTTATCAAATCGGTGTCCAAGCTTGGGGATTGAGAGTCAAAATCTCGAAGAACAGTGGTTTGGCATAATTAGGCCCGTTGCTCCGGCACGGATACCTCCCACTGATCTTAGCCCTACCTGGCCGACTAACTCGTGGTCAGATTCCAACAATATACCCACCGTGGATAATCTAATTAGTTAGGAGTCGTCTAGGTCTAAGTCAACCCTAGCATAGGCTTGTTTTCTTTTTCTTTTTCTTTATTTGTTTATTTATTTGTTTGTTTTCTTTTTTTGTTATAAATTGTGAAATAAATTTTAACAATAACAATTTTTTTAATCCTAATATGAATACATATTTTACACCGACCTCATTTGACTCGAATAACTCTGACCCAGCTATGTACAACATGAACCCACTATATAGGCTGGATTGAGATTATTCGACTCAATATGACCCATATTCCCAATCTTATGATCATAATTTTCAAAATAATTTCAACTCTTCACAGAGTCAATGGGGATTCACCTCCTCCGAGTCAAATTTTCAACCACCTTGTCCACAATTTTCACAATATTCATTTCCCAATTCTAATTCATATACTCCTTTTCCTGTTCCACCAACTGAAGAAAAATCTTATTTGGAAAGGAGTATGGAAGACATGCTTGAGTCCCAACAAAAAAATTCAATATTTGCTCAATTCACAATCCTTCCCAAATCAAACTCCATTTACTCCTTTTCCAGAACATCCAATTGAAGAAGAATCTGAGCTAGAAAAGCGTTTGGAAGTCTTTTATGAAATAGTGAAACGATTTCAAAATATGTTAGACTCATCATCTCAACTAAATTTTCAAGAGTCCTACTCGTCTTTTTCAGTCTCACCGATTCAAAATGAACAACCATCAATACTGGACTTGAGTATGAAAACCCTTGCGTGAGTCCGAGCAGCAATCGCAAAATCTGATGGACTCACAATTTTAGCAGGATTTTCAAAATCAACTTCCGTACACACCTTTTTAAGAACCAATTGCAAAAAGTCTGGAAAATATAACTCAAACTCAAGATTCTGTTACCTCGCCTATCAGTAAGTTAGACTCAATAATGAGCGATTTGATCAATGAGAGCGAGAAAAGTCTTTCTTGTCAACCTTTGACTAATCCTTATATTCCTAACTCTACCGATTAGACCCAAGAATCATGCTATTTTGGAAACTAAGATTCAATTTCAGAAAATCGATTAAAACTTGACCAAACTTCAAGGTTTGAAAATCATGACGACATTTTGGCAAGTTATCCTTTTCCAGAAATTGAAATTAAATTGAATGAAAAAGTGATCCTGAGCCTCAAGTTGGTGATTTCATTTCACCTTTAATTCAATAATGACTCTGGTATATTTACCAGATTTTTTTATTCCAGAGTCAACATTGAATCCTGTACCAGTGCACCGTGAAATTAAATCGCCAATATCTTATGATCATACTTCATTAATGGGAAAATGTGTGAACATCAATTCTTTGGTTTGGACTGCATTTTTGAACCAATTTTGACTTCCCCTTTTGAATCTCGACTTGATCTGAGTCAAATTTTGAGTCAGTATCGATTTTTATTTCTGTTCCATTTGAGTCCAAATCAATTATCTCTCAAAATCACACTTCATTGTTAGACAAGGATGTTGAAGATAATGACTCAGTAATTATTTTTGAAAATTAGAAATTAGATGGGGATAATTTTTTAAATAAGATCATTCACTTAATCATTCTTTTACTGGGTCATATTAGAGAGGTCACTAGTAGGTTTCTATAAGATCCATGATATCTTGATTGAGTAGCAACGCTTGGCCCAGTCAGACCACCACTGGAGCCTCCACCATGAGGTAATTTTCCTTTCCTCTCCATTTGTTTCAGTATACACACATTCATGATACATTGAAGACAATGCATGAGATAAGTGTTGGGGAGGATTTACTAACATAGTTAGTTTTAAATTTTCTTTCTTTTATACTTCTTTTTAGGAAATTTTTACATTTTGCTTTTATATATAAAGTCTATTTTCTTTTCTTTTTACAAAACTTTTTGAAATAAGAGAACTAATTTTGATTTATTTTTAAGAAAATTAAGATTATCTTAGGAATCAGGAAGGGTTGGGCGAAAGCCGGAAGGAGAGGAAGATGTTGTTATTGTTTTATATATTTATATATGTGGAGGAAGGGGCCGGGTGGAAGCCGGTAGGAGGAGGAAGATGGAGAATTTCACACTTCATGTGTGAATTGTATATGCATATGAATAATGTATAATGTGTATTTCATTAAATATGGCATGTGAATATCGTGAAGTGTGATGAGTTATTGTGATAAGTGAAGTGTGATATGATTATATGATATATAAGTGTGTTTTGTAATGCATGTGTTACCTGGATGTATAAATTATGTCTAAAATTTAGTTATTGTGATTGGTGAATCACCTGAGGTGAATATAAGATATGTGTGTAATACATGTATATACATAAGATGAATTTGATAATAAGCTAAGTAACTAAATAAAAGTTATTCTATACAACTCATAAATTCTATTATATGTTGAATGAAAACTTAAGAGTAATTGGAAATCAATGACTGTAAGAGCTTGATCGTCCCCTAAAATTTTGGAGACCATAATCTTGATTATTAAGTCATGAGATGTCATTGATTTTTATTTTTCTTGTCCTTTCAGATTTACCTTTATTACTTGAATAATCACGCTTCTCATGATATGTATATCATTTCTTGATTTGCTTTTGACTCTGCTCACGAGCTGTCGAGCTCACTCCCTCCCAGTTTCATGTTTTAGGTCGCGGCATGGCGGAGGACCAGCTTTTGGTTTAGGCGTTTTGCTAAAATTTTACTAATAATGATTGTATTAAAGATGTCATTTAGTTCTTATTTATAATCCTACTCGATGTATACTTGTAACTTATGTTAGTCTTATGAGATGGATATATATGGAGGTAAATTAGACTGTGATTATGGTGATGAGTTGAAGTTATAGTTAGTGCTGTTTATATTGTGGATGTCGAGAGGGGTACTCTCGAGCATATATTTTTTGCTTTCATATAAGTAGGCGATGTAAAGTCAAAATTATTATTTGGAGAATAAGTAGGTCGTTGTGAGCTGAAATATTATTAGGATTGCATGGGTGATTATTGCCTTTGGTTTATATGTTTGGATTAAGAATAAGTAGGCTGATGTTGGCCGATATTATTATGAGTTAAAATGTATATTTGGATATATCAGTATTTACAAGGAGGTTCTATCAAAATTTTTAAAGATTTGAAGATGATTGTGATAATCTGCCGGTATAAAAGAATATTTATATTAATTGAGGATCTAAGAAATTTGGGACCGTTACATTCTCCACCTACTGCGATATCTCTTTGGTCATTTCACTCTCCACCTGCTGAGAGTTTGTAGGCTTCATCATTAAAGTCTCGTCAAATGTGACATCTCTGATCAAGACAAACTTCTGGTCCTTCATATCTCAAATTTTGTAACTTTTTACACCTTTCTTAAATCCTACGAACACACACTTTCTCGCTCTTGGCCCAACTTGTCTTCCTTGATATGATAGTAGGCCGGACACTGAAATACCCGTAGCAAATCATAATCCTCAGCAACTCTTCCCGACCATGCTTCTAATGGAGTTTTACCTCCTATTGCAGACGAAGGCAACCTGTTAACGAGATAGCAAGCATATGCCAATGCCTCAGCCCGAAAATATTTTGGTAAACTAGCATTGGATAACATGCATCGGACCTTCTCTAGCAAGGTCATGTTCATCCTTTCTGTCACCCCATTTTGTTGCGGTATTTTTCTTACTGTGAAGTGTCTTTCTATGCCCTAATCATGACATAACTGTAGGAAAGGATCGCAGTATACTCTCCTCCGTTGTCTGAAGGAGTACCTTGATCTTCCTTCCTATACTCTTCTCCATGTTCCTCTTGAAATCACCTAGAGGGTGTGTGAATTGGTGACTAGCTAATCTAATAATGAATTAATACGGAATTAAAACTATTTAAGAAAACTAAAGCTAAACACACAAAATATAACCTAAGAGTGTAGCCGAATTCCCCGTGAAGGGCTCTGGACTATCTCCTCAAGATACCTCTAGATAAAAGCTGAGGTGCTGCTATGACTCTCTTGGTTGAATACAAGTGTGAGCAAACAATCCCCAAACATATAACAATTAAGTACACAATATATCAAGCATGTAAGAGATATGAGCAATAAGCATAAGCATGATATAAAGACAAGTAAAAGATAGAGAGAGCAATCGCAAACACGGGAGATTTGTTTCGAGGTTCCCCGCCTTCAACACTATGAAGGATTTTCACTAAAAACGATCCTACCGGATCACTCGGTGCCGCAACACCTACAAGCGAGTTCACACTAGAACTCCTTTGGACTCTCTAGTCCCCCTCTTTTTCTCGCAAGAACAAACATACCGCAAGCACACTAACTTGCCGAGGCCGCACCTCTACACCGAGTTCTCACTAGAACCCGAAACAATATGAACCCGCAAGTCAACCTCCTCAAAGTACAATGATGAAAACTTTGGTGATCTAAACACTTTGATCACCTAAAACAACTCTCACAACAACATTCCTATAGGATGGATTTATCAATGGAAAGCTCAAGTATGTGTGAGAAAAATAAGGAATGATTGTGGTGAAAAACTCAAGAAAAACTCTTTTGAAAATACTCTTGATAAACTCTCCTTTTGATATAAAAGTTTTGGCTCTAAAATAAGTAGAGATAAACACTTAGCAGTATAGGAAAAACTAGCTCAAAAATCCACTTAAAATCTTGTATAAAACAGTCAAGGGATCCCCATTTTATAGGCTCCAAAAATCTGCCTGTTGGAAGCCAACTCAGCAGCTCTAGCTGCTGACGGTCGACCGCCCGGTCAACCGCCAACGGTCGGATTTCCGACCGTTGGGAAGGTCAGTCGACCAGCCGATCGACCGCCAACTGGGCAATGGCCTAGTGGTCGACCGCCCGGTCGACCGGGCCATTTTCAGAGAGCAGACACTCTATGGCGGTCGACCGTGCGGTCGACCGTGCACGTCTGTGCACATCGGTCGACCAGAGCGGTCGACCGACTTCTTCTCCGGTCAACCGTCCGGTCGACCGACAGAGGGTTAGTCCAGGCAATTTTGGGGATTAAAAACTTGGCTTTTTGACTTTAATAAAATCCCATAAATTCTTTAAAATTTTACAAAAATAAGTTCAGTATTATACTTTGATATACAAACATGTTTGAGTAAAAATCAAAACATGTTACAAACATTTTGAACTATTTTTATGACTTAGAAATTTTGGCTTAAAACAAAATCTGTATTTTTCCAAATTGATTTTTTCAAAACTTCTCCAAATACAAAAAAAAAGATATTTTAAATACTTTTGAAGTTTAGTGTGTATGGATGTGATCCACTACACATATATGATGAAATATCTATGTTTTTGACATTAAGCTCTAAAATGGTTTTGGTAAAACACATGTATATATGAAACTCCGAAAATCAAAACGGTATTTTCTAAAATGAAAACTCTATAATGAAAATACATAGAAATCTTGTGTGTGAGTGTATATGTACTTGAGCAAGCCACCAACTAATCTATCATTTACATTTTATCTAAAGGCAAAATCTTACTAAAAACAAACCTAGACACAAATCTTCTCTTGAAAATCTTCTTCTCCTTCTTCTTGACTTGGTCCAAACTTTGATCCAAAGAGCTAGACTCCTCTTGAGTACTTGATGTGGTCTTGATGCACAAGCTCTTGAATCAACACGTGCTAGCTCCAAAACTTGACTTGAAATCCTTTATTGAAGCTAAACACCTACTAAGATCTTGATCACAAATTTGAAACTAATTAAATACAAGATCATTAGTACTGTAACTATATGAGTTAATCATCATCAAAACTAGAGCGATGGGCCTTTGGGCCAACACCTCTTCCACTCCACAAACAACTCCAGAACTTCCCTTTTGTGCTTCATGGTATATACCCGACATCACCTAGAGTAATCATTGATAAAAGACACAAAGTAATGGTTACCTCCAATAGATGCCATCTTGGTAGGTCCCAAACATCAGTGTGAACATAATTCAGATTCCCCTCGGTGTAATGAGTTGCGATACCGAATCTCACCTTAGTCTTCTTTCCAATGATGTAATGTTCATAAAATTTTAATTTACAGGTACTCGCACCATTTAGTAAATCTTACTTTGTAAGAGCTTGCAAAGATTTTTCTCCTACATGTCTGAACCTCAAATGCCAAAGCCTGGTACAATCATCATTTGAATTTGTTGAAGTCATCACTTGCCCTGTAATCGTTCTACCTTTCAAGTGGTATTAGTTATTGCATCGGATGCCCTTTAACACCACTATCGAGCTTCCAGTCATCTTGTGAACACCATCTTTAATAGATAATTCAAGACCTAATGTTTCTAAGGCACCAACTGAGATAAGATTTCTTTTCATCTGCGGTACATATCTTACTTGCTTTAATTCTCACACCATCCTATCAAACAACTTGATAAAGCTCGTGCCTATCCCTTCCATGCCGCATGGACGATAATCGCTCATGACAACAGAACATCTATCTAGCTTCTCAAAACTAGAAAATCAATTCCTATTGGGACATACATAATAGGTAGCTCCTGTATCTAGCATCCACACAGACTCACCTGATTAACGAACGGTAAGAGATAGAGAAAGAGAATATCATTGAGTCTGAGTATGATTCATCTGCCCGTGAAGTAGCACTACCCGATTGGATACTGATCACATGTGTAAGATTTGCCTCGGTCTTCGACTCATTATTCTTATCTTTGATCCTTGGACAATCAACTTTCATGTGTCCTAACTCTTTATAGAAGACACACTGGTTCTTTTTAGATCTCTTAAACTTGGTTTGGATTTTGATTTCCCACTCTCGCCTTTTTTCTTCCAATTGAAACTTCTACCTCTTGTCGTCAACACCATTGCTGATGTACCATTAGATGAAGACTGCTTCTCCTTTCTTCTTACTTTATAATTTCATGAGCAGCCGATACATCACTTTAGTTAAGTATTTGTTTACCATTGATCAAGGTTAGGACGAAGGTCTCATACTCTTCATCAGAAAGAGACTTCAAAAGAATAACCGCTTTATCCTCTTCTTCGATATCCACATCCACATTAACTAGGTCTACAAAAAGCTTCATGTAGTTATTCATATGTTCATCAATGAAGAGTCCTCTCTTTAACTGAAAGCGGTAAAGCCTTCTCTTCAGATGCAACCGACTTTCAATGCTCTTCGTCAGATACTTTTTCTCCAGGGTCTCCTACATCTTTCTTACGGAAGTTTCATCAACCCATGATACTTGATGTCTTCTGTCAAGCAGGACCTTACACAAGTTGTTCTATTCATCTTGCCCAATCCTTTTCAGAAGTCTCCTCTGGCTTTTCTTCATCGTAGAGTGTCTTCGAGCTTTGATACCGTCAATGCATCCATCACCTCATATCTCCACATCCCGAAATTGTTCTTACCATCAAACTTTACACATCGATCTTCAACAGATGTGGGTTCTCAGATTTCACCATGGATTGACTATCTCTGGCCATCTCCTTAATAGATTCCTCAAAATAATGCGAAAAATGATTAGTGAAAACAAATCTAAATAGAAAAAAATCAGATCTTTACCTCTGAACGAAACTGCAGACAGTCTCCATGTTGATTTTCTACACCCGAACGAAACTCCCTATCAAAATCGAAAAGCTCTGATACCACTTGTTGGAATCCCCCTCGCGGAGGAGAGAGTCACTTGAGAGTAGTCACCAAACGCAAGAGCAAAGAAAACAAAGAAAAAAAGGTAGAACACACAATTTAATGAGGTTCGGTAATTTTCCTATGTCTTCGGGGCAAAAAGGGAAAGAGATCTTATTCAAATAATCAAATTACAGGATATATAGCAGGGAGCAATACCCCTCTTTATATAGGTAGAGAGTCCTTGAGTTTAAGAAAACCAACATATCCAAATTCGGATCAGAAATGAATTTTGAATCAACTTAGGAAACTGTCAGTCGCGTCTTCCGGTCAACCGGTCAGTCGACCGAGTCCTTCTATGGTTAACCTGTCGGTCGATCAAAATTTTCAGTAAATCAGTAACTCCTGACAATCTCAGTCGGTTGACCGTCCGACCGATGCCTTTTCTAGCAGCTGCCTTCTTCTGTGCGGTCAATCGGACAGTCGACCGCAACTCCTTGTGCATGTTTTATGCATGACTGATCGACCGCCCGGTCTACCAGTTCTCTATCTTCAACTGGGAACATAGTTTCTTATTTGTCTTTTGAATTCCGATCTCTCTACACCCATATCTTCAATGAGTTAAAAAAAAATCTACCACCAAAATTTTTCCCTCTCTCCTCACACCATCTCTCTTCTCTCATTATGAAACCGGCCACTTTTTCTCATCCTGCGAAATTCTGTTGCAATTTTCTAGAGTTGGTATTGTTATAGAAAGTATCATTTGAATAATTGGTTTGTAGCTAAATTAAAAAAAAACGAAATGATACGCTGAAAAGGCTTGGCACCAGGTCGAGTTACCAAATGTTTTAACCCATATCTAAAGATTAAATTAAAAAAAATAGTGTCGTTATATGTTTGAATCAAATACTTACGTGTTAATAACCTTTGAGAATATCACGTTTGAATTGAAATAGATATTTGTTATTCTAAATACCGATAATGGATAGTACGATAAGTCTTAGGTAAGGCGGTAAGAGTTAGGAGTGGGTTATGCGATGACTTTAAGCACAATTATTATTTGTTCAAATAATTATGATGATGGTGATGTGGAGTGGTAAGATTGATGATGATGGTGGTAATGTGGAGTGGTATGATGATAGGAGTTGGTAATGTTAGAAGTGGGTTATGCCATAAAACCAAAGACTTTATTTTATAAAATCACCTTTAGGCATGAATACTTATGCTTTTTGAGGCACATGTATCCAGCTTAATTGGTGAACTTCTTTGTTTTTTTTTTATGAGGCACACGAGTCTTTGTCTTAGAATCCTAGATATTCATTAGGTATGCACATTTCATTAAGGTAAAAATCAAGACTAATTACTTATTCAATTTCTCCTCCTATACCTAAAATTTCAACAATTTATATATTTTGACCAAATTTTTAGAAATTCTAATCATGATTTTCCTAATTCTTAAGACTAACTTAGATTTCTTTCAAAAAAATAAGTCAAAATATTGTCCTTTTTATAAAAAAAAATTTTAATTTTTTTTATCTACCTATGTTAGTATGTTAGTAAAGCCTCCCCCCACACTTATCTCATGCATTGTCCTCAATGTATGAATGTATGCATGTATGCATGAAAAAGAAGAAGGGAGGTCAGAAGTTACCTCAAGGTGGTGGTTCCGGTGGTGGTCTAATTGGGCCAAGCGTTGCTACCCAATCAAGATAATGTGGTATTCGGAGGAACCCACCAGAAATTTCTCTTGTATAACCCACTAAAATGTATGTATGATCATTTTTTAACAATTTCACCCCATCAAATTTTCAAATTTCATAATTATTTTCAGAGTCAATTGTGTCAACCGCCTTGTCCCAAAATGGAGTGTGAAAAGATGGAATGATTGACTTGGACGTCATAAGTACGGGAACGAATACCGACTCAGGAAAGAAACTTAAATCAAGTAATAGTTCAGGAGTCGGGCTAGGTTCAAGAAGTGGGTCCAAATCAATAAGTTGAAACTCAAATCAACAATCATCTTCCCACAATAGAATGTGACTCAATATTGGTGATTCAAGTTCAGGAATGATAGGTGTGGGAATCAAAACTGACTCTAAAAGATTACCTAAGTTGGGTAACAAAACAGGAGTCAATAATTGAAAAAACACCTAGAGGGGGGGTGAATAGGTGTTAGTGCTAATCTAAAACTTAATGCAAAACTAAGTGCGCTAAATGCGGAAGCTAATGCAAATTATGCACAAACTAATACAATACAACAAGTGTAGCCGAATTCCCCTTGCGAGGCTCTGGACTAACCCCCCTTGATTCCCCTTGAAATGGGTTGAGGTGCTATGTGAAGCTCTTGTTAGATGAGTATAAGTTGGGCACACACACACACAAGCAATCCAAGCAATGTGCACACACAATCAAGCCAAGCAATCAAGGATATAGCAATATGGATTATGCAAGGCACAACACAAGCAAATAAATATGATATGACAAGATGAATTATGCTCAACACAAGCAAATATGATATGAATGAAATATGATGCTTTGCACAAATGTAAAGAGAGAGAGTTTAGAGACAAGTGGATCAAACGCAAACACAAAGATATGTTTCGAGGTTCGAGCACCCTTGCTCTACATCCCCGCCTACACCACCGTGTAGGATTTCCAATCCACTATACCGTCCACCGAGGACTCCCACCGAGGGAACCTTCACCGAGAAGTATTTGTACAACAATGGAGTACCTAACTCCTCTCTCAAACAAACACCTCCTCACACACGAGGAGTAGGCCCTTAGCCAATCAACCACAACAACAACACCTCTACCGAAGAGGCTCACAACCAATCTCAATCACCTCACACTTGAGGGATACAAACCAATCACCCGATCACCTCTACCGAAGAGGGATACAACAAGAATAAGGGTGTACAACTTAGAGGTTACAACAACAACCTCAAAACTCTCTCTTTTCTTTTCTCTTTCCACAAAACAAATGATCCTAATAGATTAGGATAGAAGATAGCTCAAGTGTGGAAAACTAGGTGTTTGGAAAACAAGCAACAAAGAAAAATACTTGGGAAAATTCTTGCAAAAGATATAGAATAAAAACCAAGACAAATTTCCGAAAATATTCTTTTCTTTGATTTTTCCAAAAACCTAAAACAATAAAGATTGAAAGATTAAAGCCCCAAATACTTTTGAAAAACTTGTTTCAAACACTTCAGAAAATCAGAATTTTTTCTCTTCAAAAACTTGGCCAAAATCCCCAAAGAGATGGGGTTTATATAGGCCCATCAGAAAACTAGCCGTTAGGCTGAGCTGGCAGCCTGACAGGCTGCCGGTCGACCGACCCGGTCGACCGCCAACGGTCAGAAATATGACCGTTGGGCAACTGCGGTCGACCGGCCCGGTCGACCCAAACAAACAGAGAGCAGAGCTCTCATCCCGGTCGACCGGCACGGTCGACCCAAACAACCTGAGAGCAGAGCTCTCAGACCCGGTCGACCGGCTCGGTCGACCGTCCCAGTGACTCCAAACGTGCACAGATCTGTGCACGTCCGGTCGACCGGCCCGGTCGACCGGACATCAGCCAAATCGACTAATAACCTGGCTTAGTCGACTGGTTGAGTCTGAAACTGAAAACTGGGTCAGAAAACTTGGGAAAATATTTTATAAAAATCTTTTAATACTTCTAAAAATCACCAAAAATGTTTTTATCATTTTATATCAAAACTCAAACAAGTGATAAAAGTTTCAAGACATGTATCAACATATTCAATTCATTTTCGAGTCTTGCAAAATTTATCAAAAACAAAACTTGTATTTTGTCAAACTTGATTTTTCCAAAACATGAATAGGATAGTCAAAATAAGTTTGTCTAGCAACTTTAAAGCATGTATGTATATCTAGAATATATCTAATATACATAGAAATAAAGTAAACTTGTTTTGATCTACTATCCATGAAAACCAAAATCCAGATCATGAAACGTGTATGTTGTGTGCACTTGAGCATATCAACTATACTAAGCTTTACAAATGGATCTAAAACACACTATCTAAACTATGGATACCTAAGTCCTCTTGATGATCTTCATCTTCAAGTAGACTTGCTCCAAAACTCCATCCGTGGGCTAGGCAATGTGTGATCTTGACGCTTTGGCCCTGGAATCATCATGAAAAGCTTCTAAACACCTTGTTGAAGCTAATCACCAACTAATATCTTGGTTAATGATCTGAAACTTAAACAACACAAGATTATTAGTAAACATAACTACATGAGTTAATCATCATCAAAACTAGGGTGGAAGGCCTTTGAGCCAACAATCTCCCCCTTTTTGATGATGACAAAACTCATGGAGTTATATATGCATGGATTAAAGTTAAGCTTCAAAGAAGCTCCCCTTAACTCATGCATAAACAAGTAAATAAAATATATGCAATGAATGTATATAAACATGTATGCATCAATATGCATAAAACATATGCATCAATATGCATAAAACACAAACAACTTGTTCTAGAAGCTCTAGTTACCAATTAAATTAATAAAGCATTAACAACATAAACACTAGATGCTCTAGATACCAATAAAAACTTAAAACTTACCAATAAAACTTAATATATGCAAAAACATAAGTATATATGCATATATAAAAACATGTACTCTCAAATAATTCTCCCCCTTTTTGTCACTCATCAACAAAGGGGTAAACAAAGTAAACTCAAATCACACAAAATTTTCTCCCCCTTTTTGTCAAACAAAAAGATCAAGAAGGGGTTAAACAATCCAAACAATAAAACAATGTTCTCCCCCTTTTGTCTAAAACAAAAAACAAGGTCAATAAGGGGTGACCATAAACAACATGATATCAATAGATAAATATGTCAATGAAGCATCTTGATATCAATAGAAAATAAACAAGGATCAATAGATGTTATATGCTATATACATTCATGAAGAGGAAGACGCTAAGTTAGCTTCCCTACATATATGCATTACATGAAGGAGGGATGTTAAGCCCTAATTCACATAACACACATTATGTAATGAATAAGAGGAGATGTGAAGCTCCCCCTACACACGTGTACCACATAAAGAAGAGATGTTAAGCTCTTCAATACAAGATACACTCATCATGAATCTATATGCATATAGTCAATACAAATCAAAACTTTTGTATTTTTTTTTTTAAAAAAATTTTTAGATACCAATTTTAAGCAAAACACATGAAATATCTTGATATCAATTGAAATTAAACATAATAAATTTTGAATGTCTAAACAAAATTTTGATACCAATTGTAAATAATATTCATATTAAATATATGATACCAATATGAAATTTTCAATCATAAAGTAAGGGAGTGGGAAACAAATACCAATTGAAGAATCACCAATTGAAGTACAAAATTAAATTTTCTCCCCCTTTATGAAATACCAACTAAAAGATGCATGGGCTTGATACCAATTTAAAATAATCAATTAAAACAAAATTGAAGCTCAAGCACTAGCATAAATAAGATTTTGTGAAAAATTTATATCTTAAGTACAAATAAAATGTGTATGAAATAGAATGAGTACCAATCACCAATAGATGATACTAATTGAAAATATACATACACAATAAACATATGAGTATACAAAAAGATCAAAATGATACCAATTGAAAGAGTTCAATGATACCAATTGACATAGCAATGAGTTCAAGTGTATACATCATATTACAATACCTCTCAATCAAGGTTCAAGTTTTAAATGATTTTCATTTTAAAGCATACAAGACCATGATCTCCCATCCATCCGCCCATGGATGGTAGGGGTTTTCAAAAAAAATAGATTTGAAAATGTAGTTTTGTTTGAAAATCACTACCAAATTGAGGAATACCGTAGCTAGTTAAATGAAAATGTTTTAAACTAGTACGAAATCCTTCAAGCAAGGAATACAACAAAAATAATTTTTCATAAAACATGAAATCCACATGATATCAAACACTCAAGTCAATGAAGCATAATTTTAACTCATGAAAACAAAACATGAGCAAGTAATAAAAGTGAGTGTTCATATAAAGTGTGAATATCATAATCATGAAAATTTTCATTAAGCTCAATTATTTCTTAATCATGAAACACGAAAATCATCAAAACTTATTTAATCTTCATGGCATATGTATGTCAAGTACAAATTAAAATATACATACATATCCAAAACACAACGAGTCCACAAAATATATGCATTAAGGCACGTGGCTCAAAAGGATAAACATGTATATCTAATAGTTTGGATAAGATAGACATATACATGAAGTTAAACAATTAAACACAAAATCAAGAAAAACTAAATCTTCCTCCAAAACAAATTTCATTTCATGGTATATGTATGAATTGTCAACACAATAAGTATACATACATATCCCTAAACACAATTGAGTCCATATATATAGATTTGCATGAAAGGCAAATGACTCAAGGGGTATACATGTATATCTTAAAGTTTGGCAATACAAACATATACATGAAGTGAAAACTCATAAAACAAATTCAAAAATGGAATACAAGTTTGAAATGTATGAATCATCAAAACTAAACTATACTAGCACATCTAATGGGTTCAAATAAGCAATCAAGCCCAACATATATAGATTTATTTGTGGCCCACTATATGTACAAGTATAAATCCTAATCTTAATGAAAACTAACATCTAAACAAGTAATCTTAACATGAAGCATCAAAACACAATAAAGAAATCACCATGATAAAACTAAAACATGATTATTATGTAAATTCACATGTATTAGATTCATGATGTACATTATAGTTTAAACAAAAGTGAGAACACTAAGAATGGGTTCATATAAGCAAGTGTGTCTTAAATACTATACATGTATGTCAAGGATCTAATAATCATGGTATTTACATACTAATCTATAGACATCAAAAACATGCTATAAACAATGAAATGGAAAGCATGTAAACAATAAATAAGGAGTTAGAGATTCGATACCAAAACCAATGAGGGCACCGCTCTATTTCTCCAAAACAAAGGTGGTCCTCTCCACCAAACTTTCCCTTGAAAGTGATGCATCCATTTGATTTCCTTTAAGTCCGGAACGCATCCACTCCAAGGTGTCATCACTCTCACGTCATGTGAGAGCCCACACCTACATCAAAAACAATAGGAGGGGTGGTCTTTGGTACCCATATCTTCTTGGGTCCATGGGGGTTAGTACCTTCTCTAACCCAAACAAACTTCTTTGCTAAATTAGAAACATGTATTCTATCAAAACAAAATTTAGCAAGATGGCCTTTTCGGCCACAATGTGTACATGTGTACACATGAGCATACATGTGTTGATGGTGTCCGTGTGGAGCATGTGTATGCCGTGGAGGGTGTGCATGCATAAAAGTTGGAACTTATTTCTTACGAACCAAGGTTTCCAAGCGAGTGTGGTTCAAGGCACATTGGCTCATAGTGGAGCTCAAACAATCTACTCTCTTCTTTAACATAAAAATAACATCATTAATCCTAGAAGAAGAGGTACATGCATTAGGTAGACTAGATGAAACTACACTAGCATGGCAAACATGT
Organism: Agave tequilana; assembly: GCA_038442645.1. NCBI lineage: Eukaryota > Viridiplantae > Streptophyta > Magnoliopsida > Asparagales > Asparagaceae > Agave > Agave tequilana. The sequence goes on from JAVJIF010017843.1 coordinate 88,308, forward strand.
GTATCAATTTTATTTTGCAAAACTTCATTTTTCTTTAAACAAATTTCTAAATCCTTTGAAATAGAATCAATTTTTATTTTCAAAGAATTATTTTCTTTTACAACAAAATCAACTTTAGAAGATAAATTTTCATTTTTCTTCAAAATAGCATGGCAATCATTTTTAGTTTTTAAAAATTCATTTTCTTTTAGTGCAAGTTCCAATTGAGATCTCAATGAATCTCTTTCATTATAGACCTCAACCTTCTCTTGTAAAACACAATCAAGTCTAGAATGCAAACTCTTATTTTCTTTTTCAATTTCTAGACTTTTCTTTTCAAAATCTTATAATTTTCAATTAATTTTTCACAAACAATAGAAAGTTCTTCATTTAAAGCATGGGCATCAAAATTATCACATGAAGAACTAGAGCAATCATCACTATCTAAGTGGGGTTCCGAATGTACCTCAAGGGAGTCATTCCCTTGGACCATGAAGCATTGTGAATCGGATTCTCCACTAGATTCCTCCGGTTGGTTTGGCACTTGAAGCTCGGAGGTGGTGGTGGTTGTTGTTAACTTGTTCCACACTGCAAAAGCGGAATCAAGGTTAGAAACACGTAAAAGATAATCTTTAGATAAAGTGCTTCTAATGGCCTCTAGGGCTTGTGCATTGGCCCCTATATGATTGCGATCACTAAGGAAGGATTCCTTGGTAATAGCAAGATAAACTTTATGACCTAGGGTTTGTAAATAAACGGTCATCCTAATCTTTCAAACATGAATGTTGGAAGGGTCATACATAGGTGGGGTCATGAAGGCCATGGTAAACTATATGTGTGCAAACAAGCAAATGCAAACAATAGATTAGCAAGTAAGGATCTCACTCCTAGGATGTTAAGCCTAAGTATCAGGAGCACTAGCTCTGATACCAATTGAAAAAACACCTAGAGGGGGGGGGTGAATAGGTGTTAGTGCTAATCTAAAACTTAATGCAAAACTAAGTGCGCTAAATGCGGAAGCTAATGCAAATTATGCACAAACTAATACAATACAACAAGTGTAGCCGAATTCCCCTTGCGAGGCTCTGGACTAACTCCCCTTGATTCCCCTTGAAATGGGTTGAGGTGCTATGTGAAGCTCTTGTTGGATGAGTATAAGTTGGGCACACACACACAAGCAATCCAAGCAATGTGCACACACAATCAAGCCAAGCAATCAAGGATATAGCAATATGGATTATGCAAGGCACAACACAAGCAAATAAATATGATATGACAAGATGAATTATGCTCAACACAAGCAAATATGATATGAATGAAATATGATGCTTTGCACAAATGTAAAGAGAGAGAGTTTAGAGACAAGTGGATCAAACGCAAACACAAAGATATGTTTCGAGGTTCGAGCACCCTTGCTCTACATCCCCGCCTACACCACCGTGTAGGATTTCCAATCCACTATACCGTCCACCGAGGACTCCCACCGAGGGAACCTTCACCGAGAAGTATTTGTACAACAATGGAGTACCTAACTCCTCTCTCAAACAAACACCTCCTCACACACGAGGAGTAGGCCCTTAGCCAATCAACCACAACAACACCTCTACCGAAGAGGCTCACAACCAATCTCAATCACCTCACACTTGAGGGATACAAACCAATCACCCGATCACCTCTACCGAAGAGGGATACAACAAGAATAAGGGTGTACAACTTAGAGATTACAACAACAACCTCAAAACTCTCTCTTTTCTTTTCTCTTTCCACAAAACAAATGATCCTAATAGATTAGGATAGAAGATAGCTCAAGTGTGGAAAACTAGGTGTTTGGAAAACAAGCAACAAAGAAAAATACTTGGGAAAATTCTTGCAAAAGATATAGAATAAAAACCAAGACAAATCTCCCAAAATATTCTTTTCTTTGATTTTTCCAAAAACCTAAAACAATAAAGATTGAAAGATTAAAGCCCCAAATACTTTTGAAAAACTTGTTTTAAACACTTCAGAAAACCAGAATTTTTTCTCTTCAAAAACTTGGCCAAAATCCCCAAAGAGATGGGGTTTATATAGGCCCATCAGAAAACTAGCCGTTAGGCTGAGCTGGCAGCCTGACAGGCTGCCGGTCGACCGACCCGGTCGACCGCCAACAGTCAGAAATATGACCGTTGGGCAACTGCAGTCGACCGGCCTGGTCGACCCAAACAAACAGAGAGCAGAGCTCTCATCCCGGTCGACCAGCACGGTCGACCCAAACAACCCGAGAGCAGAGCTCTCAGACCCGGTCGATCGGCTCGGTCGACCGTCCCAGTGACTCCAAACGTGCACAGATCTGTGCACGTCCGGTCGACCGGCCCGGTCGACCGGACATCAGCCAAGTCGACTAATAACCTGGCTTAGTCGACTGGTTGAGTCTGAAACTGAAAACTGGGTCAGAAAACTTGGGAAAAATATTTTATAAAAATCTTTTAATACTTCTAAAAATCACCAAAAATGTTTTTATCATTTTATATCAAAACTCAAACAAGTGATAAAAGTTTCAAGACATGTATCAACATATTCAATTCATTTTCGAGTCTTGCAAAATTTATCAAAACAAAACTTGTATTTTTGTCAAACTTGATTTTTCCAAAACATGAATAGGATAGTCAAAATAAGTTTGTCTAGCAACTTTAAAGCATGTATGTATATCTAGAATATATCTAATATACATAGAAATAAAGTAAACTTGTTTTGATCTACTATCCATGAAAACCAAAATCCAGATCATGAAACGTGTATGTTGTGTGCACTTGAGCATATCAACTATACTAAGCTTTACAAATGGATCTAAAACACACTATCTAAACTATGGATACCTAAGTCCTCTTGATGATCTTCATCTTCAAGTAGACTTGCTCCAAAACTCCATCCGTGGGCTAGGCAATGTGTGATCTTGACGCTTTGGCCCTGGAATCATCATGAAAAGCTTCTAAACACCTTGTTGAAGCTAATCACCAACTAATATCTTGGTTAATGATCTGAAACTTAAACAACACAAGATTATTAGTAAACATAACTACACGAGTTAATCATCATCAAAACTAGGGTGGAAGGCCTTTGGGCCAACAATAATGATTCGGGAATTTGAACTTGATCACAGATTTGAGAATCTAGGTCACATATCTCATTGAGCTCAATATCATAAAAATGAGAACTTGCCAAATTATCCATAGGACTTTCAAAATTATAAAATTGGTCAAGTTTAATATGATCATCAAAAATGGGTGATTCAATTTCATGATGAATAGGCACAGGATCCAATGTTGACTCAGAAAAAGTGAAATCAGGTGGAGACACCGGAGTCATTATTGAATCAGGAAGCAAAATAAATCATCAAGGTGGGGTTCATGATCATATTCAGGGGTTCATGATCATATTCATGTTCAAGTTCTATTTCAGGAAAGGAATAACTTGCCAAACTATCAATTGGAATTTCGGCAAGCTCAAATGATGGTACTGAATTAGAATCTTGTTGTCCAAAGCAACGTGACTCTTCGGCTCTAAGAGAGTGGTCAGCGAAAGCAGAATTGGCCGGACGGTGAGAACGTAAAGATTGAACCATCATATCTATTTCATGATCACGAGCTAATCTAGCCTGAGTCATGATTTTAAGCATCTTTTCATAGTCGATATAGTCGATTGGTGCATCATTTTGTGATTGGACTTGAAAAGAGGAAGTCTAATTGTGATGAAGTTGTGAGTCGGTGGACTCATGCATCATCATGTCTAAGATTGATGGGTTGCTTGGACTCCTGCATACTCATCATTTCCCAGATAGATGGTTTTCTATTCTGAATGGGTGGATCTGAGTATGAATCTTGGGAATATTGTGGACAAGGTGGATATGGAGGACAAGTTGGTTGAAAATTGGACTCGGGGGAAGCGAAACCCCATGAACTCTGTGAAGAGTCGAAAGTGGTATGAAAATTATGGTCATAAGATGGGGGGTATGAGTTATATTTATTCGTATAAGACCATTCTGGCACACTAGATTGGTCAAAGTTATGATATGCCGGGTTAGTAATATCCGAAAAAGAAGTTGGTGTGTAATATGGATCCTCATTAAAATTGAAAAATTGTTGTTATAGGCCATATCACACAAACACAAACAAAGAAAAAGAAAACAAACAAAAAACAAAAAAAATTCTAACCTAAGTTAGTCTAGACCTATGACCTAGACGACTCCTAACTGGTTAGACTGTCCACGGGAGGTAGGGTGTAGACTTTGACCACAAGTTAATCAGCCAGGTCAGGGCAAGAGTGGTGGGAGGTTTTCCGTCAACGACGTTCCTTAATTAAATAACCACCAATCTTCGGGCTTTCGGCCCTCAATCCCCTTCCTAGACACTGATTTGGCAGGAGTCAAATTCCAACACTGTTCCCCCTTAGGATAATCTCCTAATTGAGTCTGAGATGTCCCTAGGGCCAACGTCTACTTATTTTTAGTTAGGCTTGGGTTAGTGAGTGCTTGGAATATGATTTTTGGGCCAAGGAAGGGTGATTAAATCCCCACCTTATCTTGTTATGGGTTAGTGCCCTTAAGATAAGTTTGTGCAAGTGTACAAGATATGTAAATAAGATTCACTCAAAGCAATGAAAATCAACCAAGAAATGAGTCCTATTCTACATGCAATGCGAACGTACCTTGCTCCAGCACTCTTCAACAGTAAAAATAAATTAATTGAAAAGACACGTGCCTAAAATGCAAACGTCTAATCAATTTTTTATCTTTTTCAACAAGTATTTTACTGTTGATTAATTAGCAGTATACAGGTTTATCACAGAACAAATATAACAGAGCTGACAAATCAAATTTCAGATTGCAGCAACCTACAGAAAATTCAGTAAGTAGTTCTCTACTACTGCCGCGTTTGCGCGGCAAGGTAGTAGTCTCTGCTGCTCTGCCTTCGAGGGCAGAGGCACAGAGTTGCTATATGTCCTTACTGCTGTTTCCTGTTCTCCAAACCTGCAAACAAAAAGAATAAAAGAATTAGTTAATAATTTTTTTTTTAGAGAAAAACTTACCGTCCCTCCCTGGCAACGGCGCCAAAATTTTGATTGAGATTTTCACCTGCACACAAAATATAGAATATTAGATTTAGAACAAGATGTGCAAGGTGCTCAATTCTAATCCGCGGTAGCAATGGCTATGCGGGTCGTGATCCTCAGGGAGGGACTAGCGATGGAAGCGTTTAAGTAAGTTATCTCTTTTTTATTTAGTTTGTTAGTTAAAATGATATTTATAATGAGAAGTATGGTATTTACAATGAGCTGGGAAGAAAATAATGAGTTGGAGTTGGTGATCTAAACTAAAATTACAAAGAAATAAAACTCTAACACATACATACCTCTTCTGCCCTGCTTATCTTTGATCCATTTACGACGACTTACCTTGTCTTTGAAGGCGTTCAAGTATGGTGTATAGGATCTTCCACCTTCGCGATCTACACTACAAAAAGAAAAGACTAGCAAGAGAAGGCTTGTTCATCTCCATAGGCCATCAAGGGCACTTCGTCGGCTAGGCAGTAGCAATCAGATCTCATGGTTTACAAAACATCAGAGAGAAACAATGACATAGAACAAGAATAGAAAAACAAAGATAAAGCAAGAATAGATAAACAATGAAACAAGAATAAAAACAAACCAACCTTGAGTAGATTTTATTAACAATGGGGGAAAAGTAAAACTTACACCGATGTCACCTCAGTACAAGTATGAACTTCTTCCTCCATGAAAGCGTCCTCCACTCTCAGTTACAAAAATTACAAAAGAAAACGAAAATAAAACCTAACCTATAACTAAAGAAAGCCTAAAAACCCTAACTTTTTTGCTCTCTATTTTCTGTACTTTTTTTCTGTTGCTCTACAGGGGTATTTATAGGAGCTGAAAGATGTAGAGTCCCGATACGACTCTCCCAAAAAATCTTATCTCCAGACTTGTGGCACTTATCCATAGAAGTTCAAATCTGTCCTGCAACTTATTATCATGTTGATCGCCAAAATTGGCTTATCTGCTGACTGAATTGGAAAGTTTGATCAACATAAGAGTTGTAGGTCTTCAAGTTTTCTTTTTGGAGCATCTTGAATCATCAGATTTGAATATCTGTAGCAAAAGTTATGATCTGAATACTAAAACGTGTACAGTCTGGATCCGAATTTTTTAAATTTTTATCTTTGCACTCTTCTCCTTTTATCTTTAGCCTTGTCCTGCAAGTATTTAGGGTTGAATAGAAGTTTATCCTTCCCTCTTCTTTTGGTATTTGTAACTATTGCCCTCAGTAATTGTAACTTTGACATTTGATAATTGTAACTTTTGCATTGGGCTTTAAACATGGGCTTTTGGGCTTCTTTTGAGGCTTTATTCCTTTATTTTTATGTCTCAAGGCCTGCACACAATAAATAATAAAATATTAGTAAATGTGCAGAATTATATGAATAAATATGAAAATGTGATAGTAAATGTATGGAAAAATATGCACTTTTTACTACCAATCAACACTCTACGATTAGAGAAGAAGCGCACATCAACAACTGAAGAAGATTGGGATAAGATGAACAGAATGGCATGTGGCTTGATCAGGTTTTATTTGACACAAGACATCAAGTATCATGTGTTGCATGAGACATCTGCGAGGCAGCTGTGGGAGATCCTGAAGAAGAAGCATCTGACGAAAAGCATAGAATCGCGGTTATAGTTGAAGAGTAAGCTTTATAGTTTTCAGATGCAAATAGGATGCTCCCTCAATGAACACTTGAATCACTATGCGAAGCTTCTTACAGATCTAGTTAATGTGGATGTGGAGATCGATGAAGAGGATAAGGCGGTAATCTTATTGAATTCTCTTCCTAGGAAGAGTATGAGACTTTTACTCTTACGTTGATCAATGAAAGAAAATCCCTTAACTACAGTGAGGTATCTGCTGCTCTTGTGAGTTATAAAGTAAGGAGACATGATAGACTGTCTTCTTCAGGAAACACAACAGCAGAGGCATTGGCAGTAGGAGGCAGGAGTTCTAATAAGAAGGGAAAAAATGATCAGGGAAGATCGAAGTCCAGATCAGACTTCAGAGATCTGAAGAGGAATCAGTGCGCCTTGTACAAGGAGTTAGGGCACTGAAAAGTTGATTGCCTGAAGGCCAAAGGTAAGAAGATGGTCAAAGACCGAGGTGAATCTCACACAGGCGGATGGATCAGATTCAGATTCATCGGTATTCTCTCTCTCAGTTACTACTCCTACTGTTGATTACTCAGATAATACTGAGTGGATCTTGAATACCAGAGCCACCTATCATGTGTGCCCGAATAGGGCCTGGTTTTCTAGCTTTGAGAAGCTAGATGGATGTTACACGATCATGCATGATGATCATCCGTGTAATATAGAAGGGATATGTACAGTCCGTGTCAAAATAGTTGATGGGATAGTACGAGAATTGAAGGAGGTGAGGTATGTATCTCAACTCAAAAGGAATCTTATCTCTATTGGCGCTTTGGAAGCATTAGGTCTTGTGATATCTATACGAAATGGTGTTCTCAAGATGATCAAAGGCTAAATGGTGGTGATGAAGGGCGTCCCCCGGAACAATCTCTACTACTTGAAGGGTAGTACGGTTACAGGTCAGGTGGAGACTTCTAGTTCTTTAGATGATGGTTGCACAAAGTCTGGCAGGTGAAGGTCGGACAAGGAGGTGAAAGGTCTTTGCAAGCTCCTGCAAAGAAGGGATCATTGGAAGGTGCTGCTACCTACAACTTGGAGGGTGAACACAGCGTTCTAGACAAAGAAGAAGATGAAATTCAATACCAGTACTCACCGCTCAGAAGGTCTTCTTGATTGTGTTCACGTAAGCGTTTGGGGACCTGCTAAGACTGCATCGCTTGGAGGTCACATGTACTTTGTCTCTTTTATTGATAATTTATCTAGGCATTATTGGATATATCCCATGAGACAAAGGTGTGAAGCCATAGATATGTTAGTGAAGTGGAAAGGAAGAATGGAGAAGCAGACAGGTAGGAAGATCAAGGAGCTACAGATTGTTAATGTTGAAAGAGACATGAATTAATTCCTATGATTTGGCCAGAACACTGGTATTAGTACTCACTTCACAGAAGGTATACATAAGTTGGCTAAGAAAATAAACCGTTCCTTACTGGAAAAGGTTCGGTGCTTGTTGTCTAATGCAAGATTAGACAAATCGTTTTGGGTTGAGGCGATTGTGTATGCCAGCCATCTTATAAATGAATGACTGCGATAGGAGGTAAAATTTCTTTGAAAATTTGGTCTGGGAAAGCTGCTCAAGATCATGGCTTGCTGCGGGAATTTGGAAGTCCGACCTACTTCAATGCCAAAGATGGCATGGTGAATCCGTGAGCACAGAAGTTTGTGTTTTTAGGTGTCAATAGAAATATGAAAGGCTATAAGTTATGGAACCCCGAAAACAAGAAGATCGTGTTGAGTCGGCATGTCATGTTTGATGAGACTTCAGTGTTGAAGTCTACCGTCTCTCAGCGGGTGGAGAGGACGGAGACCAAGAAAGTATTGCAGCGGGTGGAGGTTGACGCTACTCTACCATCTCCAGTTGGTTCGGTATCAGTGAAGACTCCACCGGATGTGACATCGGGTGGAGATTATGTAGCCAGGGTTGATGCTAAATAGGTTGAAGACATTGATGAGAATGTCGAATTGTTTATAGCCATTGGAACCAAGGTAAAACCACGCACGTGGGTGAAGAAGCATGAATCTCAAGCTTGTGACCGCAACAAGCTCAAGTTGAAGGCTGTTGTTCTTCATGACGATAGTAAGGAGGTTCATATGACTCAGATAGGTAGGTTCGATGCTGAAGATCCAGGTACAAGTGCTTGACTTGATGGAGCTCATTTAAATGAACTACGGTTGGCTTGATCCTTTGGGCAAGGTACGTAGGCAGCCGTAAAGGCACAGCCACATTTGGTGATGCAATTTGTATGAAGCTATTTGGGTTCTCGAGAAGCTGATTGGAACTTCACGTAGAGGTGGAGAGACTTCACGTAGAGGTGAAGTGCTATGGCTAGTTGGACTTCACGTAGAGGTGAGGTGTTGTAATCTCGATGAACAGTTGATCTTCTGGTGAGAAGATATTTGAGTTTGCATAGGAGAGGTGTGCATCTAGGTTGTTGAAGCCGATGATGGTGTTCGGTGTGCTCTACTTAGACTTGGTTGGACCGTCAGTTGAAGACATGTAGACTGAGAGAGGCAGTCAGTTGAAGAGTCAGTGTTGACTCATGATGAGTTCTTCATGGGGTCATGTAGTTGCTGAGTAGGAGACACGTTCGATGATCGACATGTATGGAAGTTCTCTGCATCCCAGTTGATAGCTGAGCTAAAGGTTCCAAGACGATATCGTGTTTCGATTTCGCTGAGATCCTGTGTCAATTTCGCCAGGTGATAGACTAGAGTTCGTTGGAGATAAGCTCAGATTTGAAAAATCTTCACCGAGGTAGAGTTTGTAGGGAGAGAGGAGACAGAGGAGATGGAAGAAGTAGCACAGAGATCAGAAGACAAAGGAGCAAGACGGCGCATTGAAGCAAGCCAGGTTAGCTCCCAGCCGACTGCACGGTCGACCGGTGGAGAAGGCCGATCGATCGTCCGGTCGACCGGTATGCACGACATGCACAGGAATAGCCCGATCGACCGCCCGGTCAACCGTGGCAAGGAGCGGTCGACCGCACGGTCGACTGACTGAAAGCAAGCTGCTCTCTGTTTGGGTCCGGTCGACCGTGGACATGGGCCGGTCGACTGGCCGGTCGACCAACAGACACGTTTTGGCTTTCCTTTTGGGATTCGGATTCCTTTTCTGTTTGGGATCGAATCAAATTGGGGTTTCCTAAAATTCAGGGACTCTGTGGTTACAAATAAGGGCTAGAGCCCTCATGTATTGAATCCCTAAAAGTTCCCTCAAGTCTCGCTCTTGTATTAGTTTGTATTGATTGTTGAATCAATAAAATCTCTCTCTCCCTTGTCCCGAGGACGTAGACACGTTGTCGAACCTCGTTAAATATTGTGTTGATTGCTTTTTTCTATTGTTTCTCTGTTCTTATCATGTTGGGTACGTCTCCGGCTGCATCAGTCTCCGCCTGGTTGGTGGATTCCTCAGAGAAGTTGTTGTCCTGCGCACAACATCCCAATCACCACCGAACCAAGCATGCCAGCCTCTTCGCCTTCTCATACAACACTTTGCGAAGGCTATGATGAATAAAAAGATCTCGAAGAATATTGACTTGCCAAAGCTTGAAGTTGTTCTTCCTGTTGAATTCTCCTTGTTGAACTTTGAAATTGAAACGTTTTCTAATATCACTTTGATCACATCCAAATATCGTATAGAGGGAGAAGAGCAACATACAATATTTCGGTGGTCACTTTACAAAGGATATGTCCATTGGGGAAGAAGGCAACTGGAGATTGAACCAGTTATATCGAGGGGAAGAGTACATCAATGGAGTATCAGTGCTCCCCAAAAGGTCGCACAAAGAAATCTTCTTTATGAATAATCTCTCTCCAAATTTTTGGGAAAAAAAAAATCTTAACCAGCGCGTTTTGATGATTAATCTAAAGACTCTCGAAACTCATATATTTATAGGCCTAAAATTATCCTACTTTGATTAAGAGTCCTAACACAAATATCTCCGTGATTATTAAAATCTAACTTAGAAATTCTAACACGGAATATATATCAAAATAAGGCTATTTTAAGTCAAATCCCAAATACACTTAAGACTCTAATATGATGGTTATTTTTAGTAGGATCCAGAGATGAATACGAGACATAATTTTCTAACATGTAATCACATATTTGCGTAGATGCACACGTGCCAAATTTAAAATGACGGCCATAATTTCCCAACATGTAATTCATTCAAATTATCTCTCCCCCCCCTTTTTCTCACAATGCCAAGACATTGCAGACTTGCAGTCCTGTTTAACTGAGGAATCTTGGCCAAATTGGACTATGGAGAAACCTCCATGGCAAAATTTATCCCACATTTTAAAATGACAAGTTGTTGCTATGACAATATTTAACAACAGATAATGACAAAAGCAACTGATCATGACAGTAAATAGCTCCCACCCACCCCTTCACTTCAATCCCCATACTATCATAATTGGCGATACATGCACCTAACCAGTAAAGAAAGTTAAAGGATGAGAGAGAGAGAGAGAGAACGAGAGAGAGAGACAGAGAGACAGAGAGAGCGAGAGAGACTCAATAATATGAGGTGTCGGTCCAAACTCAATAATGTTATTCGTAATTTCGTACGGACCCAGCTCCTTCCCATTACTTTTGGCCCTCCACCATTCAATTCTCATGACCGTAATGCCCAACTACGCATCCACCCAACCCACGCACCCCCCTCCTTCTTCAACTTTTTTTGTTATAAGAAAGGAAACCCTAGGGGGACCAAACAACAAGCACAAACCAAAACTGGTCATTGCAGTAATCGTACTACTGCTACTACAACTGCCGCGACTGTGAAGTTGGAAACAAGAGCACAAAGATGAGGTTGCTCATTAGCACTCTTGCATTCTTCTTCTTCATCATCTTCAATCTCTCTGAGCTTGGTCAGCTCCGGGCACGGGCTCAGGATTCTCCGGCCGGCCGGAGCGGGCCGCTTGTGCCCGCCGTGATAGTGTTCGGGGACTCCATCATGGATCCGGGCAACAACAATGACATTAACACCATCATCAAGTGCAACTTCCCTCCCTATGGTGTCAACTTCATTGGCCGGAAGCCCACCGGCAGATTCTGCAATGGGAAGATCCCTACTGATTTTATTGGTATATATACGTACATATATATAACTTTCATGTATACATATATAGTAATTAGTCATGTCTTGCATTTGTTTTCACAAACAAAAAAAAGTTCCATATATAGTAACTTGCTGTCTCCATCCAAAAATACTAACTCAACCCAAAATTAGCTAGGAATTTGTTTCCACATTTTATTTGGAAAAACTCTTTTCTGTCATTGATTGTTCATGAACTTATATATTGTTGACCGACAAATGAGCACAAGTGTGTTGCAGGAGAATATCGTGGTGTTTATTTTTAGAATGAATATCTCAATTAAAAATTTTGTTAATATTTGTAATTTAAAGGTGAACCATCTTCAACTACCAAAATAATAGTGCAATCTAAATCTATTCCCCCCCCCCCCCCCCCCCCCCCCCCCCCTTGTCAAGAAAGTCAGAGCACTCCATCTTGATTTATTAATAATTCTTAATTAAAAATATATGAAAAAAAATCTTTTAATATCTTCTATATAGACTATGAAGCTATTTAATTATTTTTCTTTCTGTTTTCATAATTGCAGCATCTAGACTTGGGATTAAGGAGTACTTGCCAGCTTATGTGGGCACTAATCTATCCCCTGAGGACCTAATTACTGGCGTAAGCTTCGCCTCCGGTGGGGCTGGATACGATCCCCTCACTTCAAAACTCGCTGTACGTATGCATGTACATTTGAGCTATGATATACACATTTCACGTATAATACTAAATTTTTGTAATCTGTTGATGATTAATTTCAGTCAGTGATATCACTCGATCAGCAACTCGAGCTGTACAAAGAGTACAGAAAGAAGGTGATAGCCATCACTGGACCGGAGAGGGCAGCCACCATCTTCAACGGCAGCCTGTACGTGGTATGCGTCGGGAGCGATGACATAGCAAATACGTATTTTCCTACGCCTTTCAGGAAGACTGAATACGATATACCTTCGTACACCGATCTACTGGTAGGCTACGCTTCAGATTTTGTACAGGTAATTAATCTTTTGTCATATATTTTGAAGTTTTTAACGTCCCTTGTTGATGGCGAATGGCCAATGCTCATTGGATTTATTTTCTTTATCAATAAACTTCGATTCTTTTTTTTTTTCTCCTAAAGATAAACTAATTAAGTTCTAATCTTAATATAACAGTTAATTATAATATCCAGGAGCCGTTGGTAGTATAATATAACAATTAATTATAAAGAAAAACAAAATTTATCTCACCATAAAATGAAAAAAAAAATAGAATAAATTACGTCTAGGTTTTTGATTTGAGGCCCTATTCTTCCCTCAAAAAAAATTAAGATAGAGAAAAATAGAGAAAAAAATTGATTGTGATAGAGAAAAGCAAACTGCTGTGGATTGTGAAGGCGTGGGCCAAACTGGTTACAGTGAAGGACAGAGGTTAATGAAATGGGTCCACACACTCATCACTCCTGTTGACGCTGTCCTTCTCTCTTTCTTTGCGCAGAATGCTCTTAATTAACTCTTTCACCAGCTCTTGATAGTTCTGTACGTGAAGTTATAAATGTGACACATTCGACCTAAAATTGATTTTTCCTCCCAGCTCTCTTCACCCATTTGGTGAAACACATTTAAAGTTTAAAATACTGATTTTATCCTTTCTTTTTCCAATATTTATGTATTTATTTACTTGAAATATATATAATTTCTGTGTTTTTTTGGGTAAAGTTATACTACTTTTAAATGTTTTTTAGTGTTTATATTTTTTATAACTTAAATTCGAGTTATTTAATTGTGTTTGAAATTTGATTTCAGCTATTCAAGTATATTTAAAATAAATATTTTTTACCAGTGAGATCCGACTCACTAATAAAATATTGAGAATAAATTACTGAAAATCTCAGATTCAAGTCTGTTACATCATATGTATAAAAAAAAAAAAGTTAAATATTGAATAATCAAGCTATTATCGGTCCGACTCATACTCATATATGTTGGTCAGGTCGGCGTGACCCGATGAACCCATTAACCAAATGGGTCAGTTGCCGGTCAACTATTGTTGATTGACCTAAATTTCAACCGACTCAATTTTAACTCCACCGAACTCAATTGCCGTCTCAGAGCTAAAACTTGCATTTTGGTGGGTGATAGAAAATTTAAGTCAATATTTAGATATTTAATTATAATATCATTAATTGGCCTGAAGCAAGCGGGTCCAATGCACTGTTGGTGACATCAAGGCTACTCTTAGAGCACTTCCACTACAAGCTATTTTGCCCGGGCGCTATGATAACACGCACAAGAAAATTTGAAAAAAAAACCTTTTCAAGGATGAGCCCCACGTTTTCGCTGAGCAGAAGTCCAGTCAAGAGTTGCCCAAGCTCAAGGACATCCTTATTTTTTACGAAAAAAGTCCCTCCTGTCTTTTGCTTGGGCACAGAGATAAAGGCCCCCCTGTGTCTTATAAAAATGCTCTTGCATATGCGAAGCCACGTGCAGTTCTAAGATTTTACAAAAAATAACTTGTAAGTTTTTTCTCACAAACAAAAAAAAATAAAAAATAAAAATTCTAAGATTATTATTAAATTCATATCCATTTGATATATGTTTACACAGTGCGCGCGTATCTCTCTCTTGATTATCAACAACTGATTACTTATGTTTTTTTTTTAATCCCCCTTCTTTTTCTTTCCTCTCTCTTTTCCTTGTAATTGAAAAAGAAAAATGCATGACTTAATCTAAGCAACAACTCTCTCTCTTAGGAGCTGCTTGCATTAGGTGCAAGAAAGATCGGCGTCGTTGGAATTCCGCCGATTGGTTGTGTGCCATCTCAAAGAACTCTCGAGGGAGGGATCATGAGAGGTTGTTCGACTCCTGAGAATCAATTGGCAAGTTTGTTCAATGCAGAGATGAACAGCCAGATACAGAGACTGAAAACCCAAAACCCTGGCACGCTTTTGGTTTTAGCCGATATCTATGGTATCTTATATGACATCATTCAAAACCCTAAAAAATATGGTAAATATTTAGTCGGGTGTTACAATAAAAAAATGTTAAACTAACTACAAATACCTGACTAGTATCTGACCGTCTCTGTAATCTTATGTGTGTAGGATTTGATATTTCGAATAAAGGATGTTGTGGTACGGGAAAGCTGGAGGTTTCTGTGCTGTGCAATAGCTTGACTTCGAAAATATGTGCAGATGTATCGAGGTACGTATTTTGGGATAGTTATCATCCTACCGAGAAGGCGTATAAGGTGATTGTAGACTACCTGTATACGAAATATATTAACCTCCTGATCTAGAATCAACTGGGCCTGACAGTTAATGCGTGGTGGGGTTGCATCTTGATTCTCATGCGTCAGTGTTTCTCTTTTATGGAAATGTGTTTTTATTCAACAATTTTATGTATTGTCTCAAAGAAATTTCAAGAACTGTAATTTTCACTACATATTATTTGCAAAGCATTGTGAGAGGCCTACTAAAGCAATTTCGTTCACTCTGTCTATCTGTGTTTCAGTTATGAAACGTGCGCTAGAGTTTGTTGATGAGGAATTGCTTTTGATCTAATTAATGTCTGTGTATTTTATTCTTCTTTTTACTTTTTGTTTTTTTGGTAATACTTATTGTTAATTTGAAGAGTAATTTCTTTTTGTGAAACTTTTTTTTTTGCTGACATTGTTTTGATGAAACTGTTCGAGCAAAGGATCCAAACACGGCTTTGTTCTTTACATGAAAAAATATCCTTAGCCTGAAACTTGTTTGGTTGAATATGTGCGGAATTTGGGCAGGCTCATTAGTTACAAGGGCCTCCAAATGAGGTTCCCAAATGCTGAATAATTTTAAGAACAACCCAGGAATATCTCAATCCATTGCACATAATCTTGAGAACAATCAGGGATGAGAAACTTTAAGAGAGTTAGTAAAATATGTGAACAAAACACGATCACGAGATTAAAACATGCTACCAACTGTTGGGAGTATGAAAAATATATGTGAATCTTTGAATTGAATTACGGCGAGATCCGTTGATCGAATCAATTGGGTGATGGTTGGAGTGTGTTCTCCTTCCATTGGGGGTGAACGTGATATATTCACATGTTCAATTCCGACTTCGAATTAATGAGATATTCAAGTCTAAAGTTTGCCTAATTCAAAACCAAAATGAGACTAAAGGTAGTTAAAAGCATTTAGTCCTACATTGGCCATGAGATGAAAGTTTGAAGTGTTTAAATAGAGAAAAATGGGAACAAAGGGCGTGCCCTTTGGATACTTGGAGTTTTCGCGCACGATTGGGAGGAAATCATGCCCGCACATGCGCACGCGCGCCGCGGCTGGCAGCGGCTGGCAGGTCCCGAACCGGGACCGAGATCGGGTATATAGCGCTCCGCTTCTCTCAATCAGAAAAAAAAACCAAGACACTCAAATCTCTCTGCGTTAGAGAGATCTGAGTTCTGAAGTGAGATCCTCTTTCTCTCTCTCTCTCAGTTTCAGAAGTGTCAACGGGAACTTTCAACAGATTCTGCAAAATTTATTCTGAAAGAGAGTTCAGAAAATTCAACAGATTCTTTAATAGAATGCAAAATTCATTCTGAAAGAGGGCTCAGAAAATTTAACAGATTCTGCAAAATTCATTCTGAAAGAGGGCTCAGAAATTCAACAGATTCTTTAATAGAATGCAAAATTCATTCTGAAAGAGAGCTCAGAAAATTCAACAGATTCTTTAATAGAATTGTTGTCTGAAAAGAATATTCTTCTACAATAGATTCTTTAATAGAATTGTTGTCTGAAAAGAATATTCTTCTACTGATGCGGGGGACGTAATTGTCTTAAGGAGATTCGCTTTAAGCGTATCTGATATTAACCAACCTGGCCAATTAGATCGGTGATATATCAGTGATATTGATTAGTTGTCAGATTGATCCTAGACACCAACAGGTGATATTTCAGTGATATTGATTAGTTGTTAGATTGATCCTAGACACCAACAATCTTAAGACAATTATCGTATTGAAGTTTCTTACTTCTGTTCTGCTTGAAATTGCAAATAATGTCTGAGACTAATCAAGATAGCTCAAGTAAGGCACCAAACATGCAGCTACAAGATTTGATGTCTATTCCACTTCCTAACCCGAAGCCGGAGAAGCCAGAAAAATTTGATGGCAAAAATTCAAGAGGTGGGAATAGAAGCTCTTCTACTTAACCACTCTGCATCTGGCCAAATTCTTGCAAGAAGATCCACCAGAACCCAGAACTGATCGGAACTCAGTCCTTGCAGTTGATGCATGGACTCAAGGTGACTTCCTTCGCCGAAACTATATTTTGAATGGACTGGATGACTCTCTTTACAATGTCTACAGTCCTATCATAACGGCAAAGAAGTTATGGTCAGTCTTGATAAGAAGTATAAAACTGAGGATGCTGGTACCAAGAAGTTCGTCGTTAGGACGATTTCTAGAGTACAAGATGGTGGACAACAAGACTGTAATCAGTCAGGTGCAAGAGTTCTAACTTATCTTGCACGAGATAGAAGCCAAAGGTATGATTCTACCTGAAATCTTTCAGGTTGCTACTATCGTGGAGAAACTCCCACCTGCGTGGAGAGATTTCAAGAATTACCTGAAGCACAAGCGAAAGGAGCTGAAGTTGGAAGATCTCATTGTGAGGCTTCGAATTGAAGAGGACAATAGAAAGTCCGAGAAAAGGAGCAGTAAGAACTTCTATGAAGCCAAAGCCAATGTGATCGAAGACTCAAAGTGGAAAGCGTCTACTTTCAAAAGGTTAAAGCGGAAGAAGACTTCCCAGGGGTATAAAGGCAAGGTCCAGAAGGCAAGAACATGCGCTTCAAGGGAACCTGCTACATCTGCAACAAAGAAGGGCATAAGGCGAATGAATGTCGCAGCCATCTCAAAAGAATAAGAAGAACCATCCACAGGCAAACTTGACCGACCATGCGTCGCCAAGCCTTTCAGCTGTGGTGTCAGAAGTGAATCTGACAACCAATAATAAGGATTGGTGGGTAGACACTGGGCTACTTGGCACATCTGCTCTGAGAAATTATTATTCTCTGAATATCAAAAACTAGAGCAAGATGAGCAACTATTCATGGGAAACTCAGCCGTCTTCAAGGTTGAAGGAAAAGGTAAGGTCATCCTGAAGTGGACATCTAGGAAAGAGCTTACTCTGAACGATGTGCTACATGTTCCAGATATCTGCAAGAATCTGATCTCTGGATCAATACTTAGTAAGAAAGGATTTAGAATGGTTTTTGAATCAGATAAATTTGTACTTACTAAGGGTCGGATGTATGTGGGAAAGGGTTATCTTGTTGATGGACTTTTTAAAGTCAATATTGCAGTGGTAGATAAAAAGTCTGTGATTTGTACCCGAAGCTTATAAATAAAGGAAAATTTTCTGTTTATTTGCTTGAATCTCTTACTTTATGGCATGCTAGATTAGGGCATGTAAAGTACAAGTTATTAAAAAACTTGTCTAATTTAGGATATATTCCTAAACTCAACTTAGAAGAAATTCACAAGTTTGAGATTTGTGTTGAGGCCAAGTTAGCGAAAAATTCATTTCACTCAATTGATCGAAATACAGAACCTTTAGGGTTAAATCATATCGATCTGTGTGACTTGAAGTTTATGCCAACTAGAGACGGGAAAAAGTATTTTATTACTTTTATTGATGACTGTACAAGATACTGTTATGTGTATCTTTTAAACAGTAAGGATGAGGCAATGAATATGTTTATCATATATAAAGCCGAAGTTGAGAATCAACTCAACAAGAATATCAAGATTCTAAAATCCGATAGAGGCGGAGAATATGAATCAAATGATTTTAGTGAGTTATGTGCTAAATTTGATATAATCTATCAAACAACAGCACCATATACTCCTCAGCAAAATGAAATTGCTGAACGGAAGAACAGAACTTTAAAGGAGATGGTCAATTCCATGCTCGTAAGTTCTGGAGCTCTGCAGAACTTGTGGGGGGAAGCTTTATTAACTGCAAATTATATTCTAAAAAGAATACCTCACAAGAAACTTGGTCTTATACCATTTGAGTTATGACATGGAAGGACATCTTCCTACCATTACCTCAAAATGTGGGGGTGTTTGCTAGCACCATTACCTAAAAAGACTAAGTTGGGAGCAAGAACAATAGAGTGCATATGCATAGGCTACCTTGAATAGTAGTGTCTATAGATTTCTGGTTATAAATCAGAAATACCAGATATTCATGTAAATATGATTATCGAATCTAGAGATGTTGTGTTCTTTGAAGATATTTTTTCATATAAACAGAAAATAGATAAGACTTCTAGGAAAAGAACACATGAGATGGCGTTTAGGACGAAAGCCCTGAGGAACCGATTGTTAATGCGGAAATTAAACCAAGAAGAAGTCAGAGATCTAGAATCTCAAAATCTTTTGGTCCAGATTTCATAGCATACGCTATTGAAAGCGAGCCTCAAACATTTAAAGAGGCTATATCTACCCCAGAAGCACAAATGTGAAAAGAAGCTATAAATAGCGAAATAGAATCCATACTAAGTATTCATACTTGGGAATTGGCAAACTTGCCTCCGGCAGTAAACCAATTGGGTGGATTTTCAAAAGAAATTAAAACCTGATGGATCTATCGATAAGCACAAGGCTAGATTAGTAGCCAAGGGTTATCGACAAAAGGAAAGACTTGACTACTTCGATACTTATTCACCAGTAACAAGAATAACCTCCATTCGGATGTTGATTGCAATTGCAGTATTGCATAACTTAGATATCCATCAAATGGATGTCAAGACTGCATTCTTAAATGGTGAATTAAATGAAGAAATATATATGGAGCAACCTGAAGGATTTATAATCAAGGGCCAAGAACACAAAGTGTGTAAATTGGTAAAATCCTTATACGGTCTAAAACATGCTCCAAAATAATGGCATGAGAAATTTGATAGTGTCATGATCAAAGATGGATTTACTATCAATGAATGCGATAAGTGTGTTTACACTAAAACAGTTAGAAATCATGTATCATTGTTTGTCTTTATGTAGATGACATGTTGATACTTGGGAATAATATTGAAATTATTAAGTCCACTAAAAGAATGTTATCCAACAGTTTTGACATGAAGGATCTGGGGGTTGCTGATGTAATTTTAGGAATTAAAATCACCAGAACACCAGATGGAATCAGTCTATCTCAATCTCACTACGTGGAGAAGATGATAGAAAGATTCAAGGATCATGGGATAAAAAAGAATACTAATCCTTTTCTCTCACACATCCACCTTCATAAGAATACAGGAACTGGAATGCACCAGTTGAAGTATTCTCAGATTATCGAAAGTCTAATATATTTGATGAATTATACTAGATCCGATATTGCTTACGCTGTAAGCAAGTTAAGCAGATACACTAGTAACCTTAGTGATGAACATTGGACTGCTCTACTACGAGTATTGGGTTACGTATCACATACTAAGGAATATGCCTTGAGATATGGACAGTATCCACCTGTACTTGAAGGATACAGTGAAGCTAATTGGATTGCAGATTCTGAGGAATCAAAATCAACTAGCGAATACGTATTTACTCTAGGAGGAGCAGCGGTATCTTGAAAATCTTTCAAACAAACATGTATTGCCCGTTCCATTATGGAATCAGAATTCATAGCCTTAGATGAGGCCGGAGAAGAAGCAGAATTGCTTCGATAATTTTTAAAAGATATACCATTATGACAAAAGCCAGTGCCCGCTATATGCATACACTGCGATAATCAAGCAGCTATATTTAGGACACAAAATGTTATATATAACGGTAAGTCTAGATATATTCTTCGTAGACATAATACTGTTAAGCAGTTGCTCTCAAATGGAATTATCTCTATTGACTTTGTCTCGTCAAAAGATAATTTAGCGGATCCACTTACTAAAGGTTTAAGTAGAGAGCGCATAAACTGCGCATCGAGGGGAATGGGTCTAAAAGCCTAACCTCACCGAGTCAGCTTAATGGAAACATCACTTAGCGACTGGAGATCCCACGGACTAAGCTCAAGAGGAAAAACTAGTTATGATTGACTCAGCAAGTAAGCACTTGGGAGCTTGATTCCAATCCATTCCTAAGGTGCACATAAGTGCTTTCTACAAGTAGATTAAGGATAAGCTTAACGCTTTTAATGATGCCTATATCTTGTTACTAAATAAGTGGAGTAGAGTAGACTACTCTTAATAGGACGATCACCTATGTGAGTATAGAGTTGGGTCAGTTCTTTGGGAATTTCTATGGAGACTGTTATTCCCTAAACAAAATCACTTACCATTCTCATCCATAGAATGGTAAGACCACATATACATTTCGCTGTTACGTTAACACTAAACCTATGACAGTGATTTCCTCGTTTCTCCCCATGAAAACGAGACCTTTTTCCCAAGTTTCATTACAATCTTGAGCTTGGTGGCTTCTTAACCAGTTATGTCATTGCGACCTCTGAACCGGCAGATAGCCAAGTCTCAATTTTGAGCTTGTTGACATTTACAAAAGACAAGTCTCAACCTTAAGCATGTTGACATTTACAAAAGACAGGTCTCGATACTTATTAACATTTACAAAAGATAAGTATCACCAATCTTGAGCTTGGTGACGTCTCAATCGGTTATGTCATTGCGACCTCTGAACTGGCAGACAGCTAAGTCTCAATTTCGAGCTTGTTGACATTTACAAAAGACAAGTCTCAACCTTGAGCCTGTTGACATTTACAAAAGACAGGTCTTGATACTTATTGACATTTACAAAAGATAAGTATCACCAATCTTGAGCTTGGTGACGTCTCAATCGGTTATGTCATTGCGACCTCTGAACCGGCAGACAGCAAAGTCTCAATTTCGAGCTTGTTGACATTTACAAAAGACAAGTCTCAACCTTGAGCCTGTTAACATTTACAAAAGACAGGTCTCGATACTTATTGACATTTACAAAAGATAAGTATCACCAATCTTGAGCTTGGTGACGTCTCAATCGGTTATGTCATTGTAACCTCTGAACCGGCAGACAGCCAAGTCTCAACTTTGAGCTTGTTGACATTTACAAAAGACAAGTCTCAACCTTGAGCCTGTTGACATTTACAAAAGACAGGTCTCGATACTTGTTGACATTTACAAAAGACAAGTATCATCGACTTTGGGCTTGGTGGCGTCTCAACCAGTTATGTCATTGCCACCTTTGAACCGGCAGACAGCTAAGTCTCAATTTCAAGCCTGTTGACATTTACAAAAGACAAGTTTCACCCATACTTGTTGACATTTACAAAAGACAAGTATTACCCTTTTAGTCCCATGAGGGCTAATCTTGAGCTTGGTGGCTTCTCAATCGGTTACGTCATTGCGACCTCTGAACCGGCAGATAGCCAAGTCTCATTATTCAGTCCCAATCCAGCAAGGACTATCCTCTCAAATAGCTGCAATATAGCTTGGAAACGACAGCAGATAAGACAAGTTGGAGATTCGACAGGGAGTCAAAACAAAATTACTTTTATTGATTCCAAAAAGGACGGGATACATGGAGGCACATATATTACAAGCTATAGGGGTGCGTCATAAGATTTGATCCGCCCCTCAAGAAAGGCCTTCCTCCTGCCTAAGGCCGTAAGCCTTCGCATAAGAACAGATGGTGCCACCAGGACAGATTGTACCACCAGGAAGTTGAACCTTCCGCAATCAAAATTGGCAAAGGACTGATAGCCACCAGCAGGTTGGATCTTCTTTGATGAAAATTGGCAATGGGAAGATCCGCGACCTTACAGGTGACGTCCGCTTTCCCGAAGTGGATCATCTCGGATGAGCGGTTACCAGCCTCGCCTCAAAGTGGATCATCTCGGATAAGCGACTGCCAACCTCTTCTGGAACGCACATCGGCTGCCCTAGTTTGTTCCTCCTACTTAAGAGTAAAGTTTCAACTGGAAAAGCAAGAGGCAATTTTCTGGTCTCTTTCATCAAGTCACAAGATTGGCGAACATAGCTCACTACAATGCGAACTGGAACAAATTAGCAGTTAAACACAGGAGAAGCTGCAAAAGCACTAAGTCAAATTCTTTGAGACGAAGCAATCTGATTCAGTCAAGCATTGATTTCAGTTAAAGCAGATGATAGCCTCGCTTGCACAGAGATGATGGGCTAGCTCAGAAAATGCCAAGTCCTAGCCTCGCCTATATGGCTAAGCCAGACTGATCCTGAGGGACGCAGTCTTAGTGTAACGGTCCCAGTAAAAATTTTTCATTTTAAACATAATCATCTCATATAATCCAAGCGTGGGACCCATCAGTACACAATGCTTCGACATATACATCATAACATGTATGATTTAATTGAAACTTAGCATACTAACATCTATAGATCACTAATCCACGAGAACACAAATCTTGGATATGTTCATACAATAATAGTCCAACACCAAGTTCTTTAATATTTACATGCCACAATAGAAACTCAACTAAACATAAACATACTTATACAAAACCATGTATATAAAAGAAACTCCTACTGCTGAGGTACCGGCGATAATGTCCGCGCTACCGCTTTAAGCAGGACCCTTGCCTTTGTCCAAACCTGTAGTGGAGTGTGAATAGAGTGAGCTTGACGGCTCAGTGAGTAAAACAATATTTAAATGCACTTAGCAGGTAGGTATATCGGGTTAAATCATCCAGTTGTCATGAGTATTAACATACTATTTTTATTGGATTTCAAAATCCACCATGAACCAAAACAGAACACAGAATAATGCCTATTAGTCGACTAGGCCACTTTTATAGTCGACTAATAACTGTAAGTCGACTAATACTGCTTCACACGTACCTGCTTCTTAACTGGTCAAACAGGGACTTTGTAGTCGACTACCCATCTTGGTATAGTCGACTACCAATGACTAGTTGACTAGAATTTTCCTCTAGTCGACTAAAACTGTGAAAATTTGTGTTACTTTCTGTAGACTTTCTATAGTCGACTACTCTCTAGGTATAGTCGACTAAAGGACTTTATTAGTCGACTGATTTAGTCCTAGTCGACTAAAACTGTGAAAAACAGATTTCTAACCTCTGTTTACACTCTGCCTCTGAGATTAGTCGACTACAGTCTATTTGTAGTCGACTAATACTGCTATATCAGCAGTTCTCTGCCTCAAATATTACACCTATAGTCGACTAATTCCTGGACTTAGTCGACTAATATACATAAAAACAGTGTGTTTAAAACTCTATTTCAGATCTGAAGTTAGATATCTATACATGATTATTTTCTAGGACTTCTACCATGTCCAAATACACATACACAAACATATATACATATGTTCTCCCCTTCTACGCCTCCGGAACACACCCGGTCCCTTCCTTCGAAAACACACAAACACAACACAAACATATATACACATATGTTCTCCCCTTCTACGCCTCCGGAACACACCCGGTCCCTTCCTTCGAAAACACACAAACACAACACAAACATATATACACATATGTTCTCCCCTTCTACGCCTCCGGAACACACCCGGTCCCTTCCTTCGAAAACACACAAACACAACACAAACATATATACACATATGTTCTCCCCTTCTACGCCTCCGGAACACACCCGGTCCCTTCCTTCGAAAACACACAAACACAACACAAACATATATACACATATGTTCTCCCCTTCTACGCCTCCGGAACACACCCGGTCCCTTCCTTCGAAATACACAAATTATCATGCCATATCCATATGCAGAATATATAGA
Source organism: Agave tequilana (assembly GCA_038442645.1). Taxonomy (NCBI): domain Eukaryota; kingdom Viridiplantae; phylum Streptophyta; class Magnoliopsida; order Asparagales; family Asparagaceae; genus Agave; species Agave tequilana. The sequence continues at coordinate 112,869 of JAVJIF010017843.1, forward strand.
AATATCATAATTTCGTAAGCAACAGTAATAATTAATTGCAGAAATTAAACAGATGATCCTACATCACACATAGGTTCAATATTTGCATATCTACATGTTTATTTCATGGCATACTCATTTCTACTCATTTCTACTCATTTCTATTCATCTCTACTTATCATATTACCAAGATTTAGTATGTTCTACTCACTTTGGAAATTGTATGGCTTGTTTTGGCAGTTGCTAACTGTTTTGTTGTTGTTGCCTTTGTTGTTGCTACGGTTGCCTTGTCCCTTGCTCCTGTTGCTTGGAAAGGAGAGAGAGAGTTCTTGAAGAGAGAGAGTTTTAAGAGAGAGAAAGTGTTGATCAAAATGTTAAATTCTCTTCATCTTCCTCTATTTATAGCTTCAACCCTTCCATAGGGATGTGCCAAGTGTCCACCATAGGGATGTGCCAAGTGTCCACCATAGGAATTTGACATGTGTCCACCATAAGATCATGTCATGTGTCCCTTAACCATCCCATCAAAATTAAAGAGAGAGGGGGTTCTTTGCAAAACATCCCGTAAAAATATAAAAGAGAGGGGGTTATTTGCAAAATAGGAGATGATATTTTTTTCTTGACCAATCAAAACCTGCCATGGAGATGAAGATATTTTTGATGGAACCTTGGAGAAGTTTGGAGAAGCTTGGAGAGAGAAAAGGAAACTTGGGGAGAAAGAAATCCTTATACCTGTATATACGTACCCGTATAATACCCGTATAATACGGGTCTACTCCATACGCGTATTATACGCAGAAAATACTAAAATATCATGCATGAATTATTGATATTTTAGGAAAATAAAAATACTTTAATTGGGGCAACTGTTACATTCTACCCTCCTTATGAAAGTTTCGTCCTCGAAACTTAATGTACCTTGGAATAAATACGGATAGGTCTTTCTCATATCCTCTTCCAATTCCCAAGTGGCTTCTTCTATGTTTTGATTTCCCCACAAAAATCTTGACCAAGGGAAAATGTTTGCTTCTCAATTTCTTCTCTTTACGATCAAGAATTTGTAAGTTAGTGCCCATAACTCTGGACAAACTTTTCCAGAATTTAGATTGAAATCTTGGGTCCCGATCTGATACAATGGATTCAGGTACTCCATGCAATCTAATTATTTTCTCGAACATATACCTGAGCCAATTTTTCCATTGAATAATTGATTCGTATAGGTAGAAAATGGGCAGATTGGTGAGTCTGTCTACTACTACCCAGACTGTATCCAGTCCTTGGGAAGTCCGAGGAAGTCCAGTGACAAAATCCATAGCAATTTGACTCCACTTCCATTCAGGAATAGGTAAAGGTACTAACAAACCTGGGGCTTCTTATGTTCAGCCTTTACTTGTTGACAGACTAATCATTTGTGGACAAAATTAGAAATGTCCACCTTCATACCATCCCACCAGAAGTTTAACGTAGATCTTGATACATCTTGGTGCTTCCGGGATGAGCTGTATAATGTGTACTATGAGCCTCCTTCATTATTTCTTCTTTGATCGTTGCTACCTCTGGCACACATAGTCTGTGTCCAAGCTTTAATACATCACCTTCTATGTGAAATTCCTTGAGTTCTCCTTCTTGCACTTTCTTCATCATCTTCTTTATTTGAGTATCTTCTTGTTGTGCCTCTTTGATCTTGTCGTATAGACTAATTTGGATATTCACTTGATTCAGTTGATACTCAGAAGTTTGAAGAATCAATGACTCGTACTTCTATTTGCATTTCTTCTGGATCTCTTTATAGTCTTTCTTGACGAGTCATCAAGGCGGCCAGGGTTCCTCCTGATTTCCGACTCAAAGCATCAGCCACTACATTGGCCTCCCAGGGTGATATCGAATAGTAATATCATAATCCTTTATTAATTCTAACCACTCCTCTGCCTCGTGTTCAGTTCTTTTTGTGTGAAGATGTATCTTAAGTTCTTATGATCAGAAAACGTCACAAGATACTCTATACAAGTAATGTCGCCAGATCTTTAAAGCAAAGATCACAGCGGCTAATTCCTAGTCATGAGTGGGGTAATTTCTTTCATGGGTCTTCAATTTCCGAGATGCATAGGCAACAACTTTTCCATTTTGCATTAATACACATCCCAATCCTAGCTTTGATGCATCACTAAAATGACAAATCCTTCGGTCCCCGAAGGTACTACTAAGACAGGAGCAGATGTTAATCTGGCTTTAACCTCTTGAAAACTCCTATCTTGACCTTCTCCCCACACAATTTCTTATTCTTTCTAGTTAATTGGGTCCTTGGTGCCACAATCAAAGAAAATCCTTCTACAAATCTTCTGTAGTACCCTGATCTAAGGTCTATCTTAGAAAATACACAAGACCCTTGCAATTGATCAAATAAGTCATTAATTCGAGGGAGAGGGTACCTATTCTTGATAGTTGCCTTATTCAAATTCCCGGTAGTCAACACATAATCTCATACTCCCATCCTTCTTCTTTACAAATAGGACAGGTGCTCCCCAGGGAGATATACTTGGCCGAATAAAACCTTTGTCAAATAAGTCCTGCAGTTGAGTTTAAGTTCTTTCCTTTCTGCAGGGCCATACGGTACGGTGCCTTAGAAATTGGGGCAGTACCGGGTATTATATCAATTGTAAATTCTATTTCCCAATCTGGGGACAGACCTGATAAGTATTAATATTTACATCAGTCCTGGTGGTATCCAATACCGAAGCCAGAAATCCTTGGCACCCTTACTTCAATAACTTGGTGGCTTTGATGGCTAATATGTGAGGTATATCATAATTTCCTTTCTCTCCTTCAAACATAAACTCCGGAGTCCCTTCCATTTTAAAGATAATCCTCTTTTTATTACAATCCACATAAGCACCACTGGCAGTCAACCAGTCCATTCCTAGTATGGCATCGAACTCCATTTCGCCTAGCTTAATCATATCAACAAAGGTCTTCATTTCTCCAATTATTACTTCACAATTCGTATATCTAGTGCTAGCTATCAAAGTCTCCACAATAGGTGTAGACACAACCAATTGAAATCCTAGGGTTTTAATTCTTGATTTAATTTATAAGCAAAAGCACTAGATACGAATAAATGAGTAACTCTAAAGTCAAATAATGTATGAGCAATATGTCCTGATACGGAGATCATACCTTTCACCACTGCATTCGAGGCCATTGCTTTCCGGTGGTATAAGGCGAAGGTTCTACCTTGCACCCGAGGTTGCTGAACCGATGAATGGGTTGCAACAGGACGTGGGGCATTACTGGGCGGATGGAGTTACTAGCTTGTCCTCTGGAAGGATTTGCCCTCACGATCGGCCTTCCACTTCCTCTACTCGGCCCTTGGTTTCCACGTATTGTCGGACAATTTCTCCTTAGATGTCCCATTCCTCCACAATTAAAACAAGACCTGCCTGGGAGACAGTTTCCGAAATGATTTACTCTACACCTCTGACACCAAGGAGCTTCCGAGACTCTGGGATTGGATGCAGGGGTAGCTTGTGCCTTCAAGGGAGTGTCTCTGCTCTTCAGCCACGTTCTCCCGCCTCTGGCTCCTCCTCCTCTAGAAAAAGTGGTATTAAACCCATATTCTCTGCTGCTGGCGGTTCCTGATGCCGTTCTCATAGGAGGTTCTGGATAACGGGGGCGCTTAGAATGGGAATTTCTTCCCTTATACGAACTTCAGAGTCTTTACTATTGTCCGCGGGGTGCGCGCTCCCCATCTCGCTATAATGTGTCGTATCAAGTGACAGGGCTTCCTCAGGTAGTGGTTGGTTTGCATCCATGCTTTCTCCCTATATGCATAATAAGGGCGTCTAATCAACATACCACACAATAGGGATAAAACTTTAGTCTCAGGTGACAATCATGTTAATAACATCACCTTTGACAACAAACAACTTGTTATATGTATATATATATATTTACATCCATCATGGATACAAAAGGTATTATGCTAACATACCTTCCTTCTTGGAATATCCGAACAATCCCATGTACATTCATAAGATATATGCCAGGGTACATGCAACAATCCTAAAGATATCCATTTTCTAACATACCAGGCCTATATACAAATATACATCAAAAGTGTCAGTTCTAAGATTCACCCTGCATAGGGTAGGGTATCCCCACTAGACTCTCTGCCAGTGCTACTGTTATCGTCCATATTCTTTTCTCATGTTTCGTTCCAAAAGACACCTCCATAAGTAAAGCCCCTTCAAGGTTCTTCTTTAACCATACTCGAGTGCTCCACTACTGATACTTCAACAGAATCTCCTACGACACTACTTGTGTCAACCGGGGTAGGTTCAGGCTTGTTAGATGCCTGTGATTCGACCTCTTCACCATTTACCCAGTTCAGGGGCATAATTGTTTCTGCAGGGTCAGTTTCATTTGACTCGTATCCCCAGTCCATAGAGTCCGCTATCCAGCTCTTACTCGAGCTGTTGGAACTAGAGGATGACCAGAATATATCAGAGTCTCCCATCTATATGTAAACAAAACGGACATATCAATTTCGAGTCCATGAAATTATCTCAATCATATGACTATCATCAAAAACCAATATAATTGGACACACATAACTATATTTCTTATCACATAAGACCAATTCCGTGTAAACCCTTAGTATACTTGTTTTGACAATTCATGCATACTTGTGCCATAAAATCGTGTTTTTAGACCATCAAACACAACCAACAAAACTCTGTTTTATACTCTGTTTCCCCATGATTAGTCGACTTGGCCTAGTAGCTAGTCGACTTGAAATCCTTTAGTTGAAACGATCCTTTTCCTGAAACACAGTTTTAGTCGACTAGACCAATTTACCAGACTAGACCAATTTACCAGTCGACTAGAGACCCCTAGTCGACTACACTGTTTACTCTAGTCGACTAACTTTTTCCTGAACCAGAAACCCAACTCTCGGCTCCAGTCGACTTATCCTAACTATTATTCGACTTGGTATACGTAGTCGACTACCCCTTCTTTTCTAGTCGACTAACTCTTCCTGAAATAAATCCCAATTCTCTGTTAGTCACATGTCTGTATGTAACAACCTAACAATTTCATCATCTCTTACTACTTCTATATCTAAACCATTGCTCTGATACCAATTGTAACGGTCCCAGTAAAATTTTTCATTTTAAACATAATCATCTCATATAATCCAAGCGTGGGACCCATCAGTACACAATGCTTCGACATATACATCATAACATGTATGATTTAATTGAAACTTAGCATACTAACATCTATAGATCACTAATCCACGAGAACACAAATCTTGGATATGTTCATACAATAATAGTCCAACACCAAGTTCTTTAATATTTACATGCCACAATAGAAACTCAACTAAACATAAACATACTTATACAAAACCATGTATATAAAGAAACTCCTACTGCTGAGGTACCGGCGATAATGTCCGCGCTACCGCTTTAAGCAGGACCCTTGCCTTTGTCCAAACCTGTAGTGGAGTGTGAATAGAGTGAGCTTGACGGCTCAGTGAGTAAAACAATATTTAAATGCACTTAGCAGGTAGGTATATCGGGTTAAATCATCCAGTTGTCATGAGTATTAACATACTATTTTTATTGGATTTCAAAATCCACCATGAACCAAAACAGAACACAGAATAATGCCTTATTAGTCGACTAGGCCACTTTTATAGTCGACTAATAACTGTAAGTCGACTAATACTGCTTCACACGTACCTGCTTCTTAACTGGTCAAACAGGGACTTTGTAGTCGACTACCCATCTGGTATAGTCGACTACCAATGACTAGTTGACTAGAATTTTCCTCTAGTCGACTAAAACTGTGAAAATTTGTGTTACTTTCTGTAGACTTTCTATAGTCGACTACTCTCTAGGTATAGTCGACTAAAGGACTTTATTAGTCGACTGATTTAGTCCTAGTCGACTAAAACTGTGAAAAACAGATTTCTAACCTCTGTTTACACTCTGCCTCTGAGATTAGTCGACTACAGTCTATTTGTAGTCGACTAATACTGCTATATCAGCAGTTCTCTGCCTCAAATATTACACCTATAGTCGACTAATTCCTGGACTTAGTCGACTAATATACATAAAACAGTGTGTTTAAACTCTATTTCAGATCTGAAGTTAGATATCTATACATGATTATTTTCTAGGACTTCTACCATGTCCAAATACACATACACAAACATATATACATATGTTCTCCCTTCTACGCCTCCGGAACACACACCCGGTCCCTTCCTTCGAAAACACACAAACACAACACAAACATATATACACATATGTTCTCCCCTTCTACGCCTCCGGAACACACCCGGTCCCTTCCTTCGAAAACACACAAACACAACACAAACATATATACACATATGTTCTCCCCTTCTACGCCTCCGGAACACACCCGGTCCCTTCCTTCGAAAACACACAAACACAACACAAACATATATACACATATGTTCTCCCCTTCTACGCCTCCGGAACACACCCGGTCCCTTCCTTCGAAAACACACAAACACAACACAAACATATATACACATATGTTCTCCCCTTCTACGCCTCCGAACACACCCGGTCCCTTCCTTCGAAATACACAAATTATCATGCCATATCCATATGCAGAATATATAGAAATATCATAATTTCGTAAGCAACAGTAATAATTAATTGCAGAAATTAAAACAGATGATCCTACATCACACATAGGTTCAATATTTGCATATCTACATGTTTATTTCATGGCATACTCATTTCTACTCATTTCTACTCATTTCTATTCATCTCTACTTATCATATTACCAAGATTTAGTATGTTCTACTCACTTTGGAAATTGTATGGCTTGTTTTGGCAGTTGCTAACTGTTTTGTTGTTGTTGCCTTTGTTGTTGCTACGGTTGCCTTGTCCCTTGCTCCTGTTGCTTGGAAAGGAGAGAGAGAGTTCTTGAAGAGAGAGAGTTTTAAGAGAGAGAAAGTGTTGATCAAAATGTTAAATTCTCTTCATCTTCCTCTATTTATAGCTTCAACCCTTCCATAGGGATGTGCCAAGTGTCCACCATAGGGATGTGCCAAGTGTCCACCATAGGAATTTGACATGTGTCCACCATAAGATCATGTCATGTGTCCCTTAACCATCCCATCAAAATTAAAGAGAGAGGGGGTTCTTTGCAAAACATCCCGTAAAAATATAAAAGAGAGGGGGTTATTTGCAAAATAGGAGATGATATTTTTTCTTGACCAATCAAAACCTGCCATGGAGATGAAGATATTTTTGATGGAACCTTGGAGAAGTTTGGAGAAGCTTGGAGAGAGAAAAGGAAACTTGGGGAGAAAGAAATCCTTATACCTGTATATACGTACCCGTATAATACCCGTATAATACGGGTCTACTCCATACGCGTATTATACGCAGAAAATACTAAAATATCATGCATGAATTATTGATATTTTAGGAAAATAAAAATACTTTAATTGGGGCAACTGTTACACTTAGCCCCACCTATATGGCAAGACTGGCTCAACTTTGAGGAGACTAAGTCCCGAGTTTTGCCTGTGTAGCGGACTTAACACGCATGCAGTGATCTTTCTTTGATCAAGTCAAAATGATAGCTTCGCTGGGAAGCTATGCTGAAATCCTTCTCTGCAGATCAGTTAAATGGAGAGCAAGGGAAATTAATCCCTGAAGCAGCTGATTAAAGCTAAAGCTAAACTAAGGGAGATGAACTCCCTAAAAGTTCATTAGTAAGGTCTCTGAATGATCGAGACTTACCGGTCCTTGGCCGGGTAATAACCAGAGTGGGCATCCCCACTAGTTCAGAGATCTGAGTATCTCTCTCAACCAAGAGAAGAGAAGAAGAGCAGATTATTTCTCTTCAGAGGACCTCAGGTGTCCAATTTATAGGCCTCATGGCCTGAGCATTGCTGCCTCAAGCGTGGAAGCACGAGCGCATTTAAGGCATTTATTGCGCCTTGAGAAAAGGGACGGTTTCCTTGGAACCATGCAAAGGAAGAAACACTCTCCCTCATAAAGGCCTTTATTACGCCTTGAAGACGCCTTGAAGAGAGGGAATATCCTCCCCCAAAAACGCACAAGGGAAGAATATCTCCCTCGATTAATGGAGTAATCCTTCTCGTAACCGGCCCACAGCAGCTGGCCTCGGGAAAGAAGTAGATGTTCCAGAGCGAACTTATTCCGGGAAGCCCAGACGCGAAGCTACCCAGACGCGAATCTACATGATTCTTCAGGGAACTTATCTCAAAGCAGGATTAAAAGCGAAGCTGAACTCCACCACCATGGCGACGTTCGTACTTCACATACCACCGATCAAAGCAATTCAAAGTATTTCGAAGTCTGAGCCATTGCAGACTTTCGAAAACTTTGAAGGGGGTCTTGTTGACACCTAAAAAAGACAAGATTCTTACTGGCCTAAACAATGTCTAAACTTGTTGACATTTACAAAAGACAAGTGATAAACAAGCTGACGACCAGTTTTCACCCATCTCCGAGGGACAAGGAAGCAACCTGGACTCCACTGATCCATCAAGCAGAGAGTAAGCCCGGATTGCCTCTAAACAGACCTCAGCAGCTCTAAGATGCAAGCACTTAGCATTACATGAGCCCAAAGGGATAGCCTCGCCTGAGAGGCTAAGATCATCCAACTTCGCCTTGAAGCCATTCAAAGCTCCGCCAGGAAGCTAACTTATAGCTTCGCCTGAACTGCTGAAGCACAACTCCGCAGAGAGAGTTAGCTCCGCCTGAAGCCACACGCAACTGCGCAGAAAGGGTATGAGGTAACTTCGCCGAAGAGCCTTCTTCTGACTTCGCCAGATACTACCTCCAGCTCCGCTGTGAGTTCAAAGCGGGCAGCGCCGCTGCTGGTCTGCTATGGTCAACCTTTGACCAATCAAATCACCGGATCAAGATCAAATCGAATCAAGATCAAATCCAATCAAGATCAAATCTGAGATCAAATTTGGCAGTTGATTGCCACAATCTCTTGACTCTTCTAAAACGAGTAAGAGGATCAGGAGAGATCTTTCAACTGTATGAAAAGAATCAAAACGGGTCAGAAGGACCAACCGACCAGCCATTTCTAGCTTCGCAGAAGCTGATCCTAACCTCGCAGCAAGGCTACTTTCTAGATTTAAACAGATTTGATTCAATCTGTTTCTATACTTTCAAGGGACGATTATACTGAAAAAACACCTAGAGGGGGGGTGAATAGGTGTAAGTGCTAATCTAGGACTAAATGCAAAACTAAGTGCGCTAAATGCGGAAGCTAATGCAAATCTTGCAAAAACTTAATACAATCAACAAGTGTAGCCGAATTCCCCGTGAAGGGCTCTGGACTAGCTCCTCTTGATTCCCCTTGAATGGGTTGAGGTACTATATGAAGCTCTTGTTGATTAGGTACAAGTGAGGCACACACAAAACAACCAAGCATATACAAGATATGGTAATGTGAATTATGCAAGGCACAACACAAACAAATAGATATGATATGACAATATGAATGATGCTATGCACAATATAAAGAGAGAGAGAGTTAGAGAGACAAGTGGATCAAACGCAAAGGCCAAGATATGTTTCGAGGTTCGAGCACCCTTGCTCTACATCCCCGCCTACACCACCGTGTAGGATTTCCAATCCACTATCAACGTTCACCGAGGACTCCCACCGAGGGACCTTCATCGAGAAGGATTTTTACAACATTGGAGTACCGAACTCCTCTCTCAAACAACCACCTCACAACTGAGGGGTAGGCCCGTAGCCAAAACAACAACCAATCCACCTCACACTTGAGGGATACAAACCAACAACCAACTCCACCTCACCAAGAGGGAGTAAACACAAATCTCCACCTCACAATAGAGGGAGCAAACCAACAACCCAAATCACAACCTCAACCTCTACCAAAGAGGGAGCAACCAAAAAATGAGGGTTTTACAAAGGTGGTCTCTTTCAACCACAAACAACTTCCTTTTTCTTTTTCCACAAAACAAGATCCTAATAGATTAGGATAGAAGATAGCTCAAGTGTGGAAACAAGGTGTTTTTGGAAACAAGCAACAAAGAAAAACTAATTGGGAAATCTCTTGTAGATGATAGAAAATGAAAAACCAATACAATATCCCAAAACCTAGTTTTCTTTGATTTTCTAAAACCCAAAACAATAAAGATTAAAAGATTAAAGCCCCAAATACTTTTGAAAACAATTTAAAAACACTTAAGAAGGTCTGGAATTTTTGCTCTTGAAAACTTTTCTAAAAACTATGAAGAGATGGGGTATATATAGCCCCAATACAAAACTAGCCGTTAGAGCTGAGCTGACAGCTCTGACAGGCAGCGGTCGACCGGCTCGGTCGACCGCCAACGGTCAGAAATGTGATCGTTGGGCAACCACGGTCGACCGGCCCGGTCGACCCAAACAAACAGAGAGCACTGCTCTTAGACCGGTCGACCCGGACGGTCGACCGTCCCAGTGTCTCCAAACGTGCACAGATTTGTGCACGTCGGTCGACCGGCCTGGCCGACCGACTTCACCCAAGTCGACTAGGTCAGTTTGACTAGTCGATTGATTGAAGCCTGGAACAGAAATCTGGGTCAGAAAACCAGTTTAAAAATATTTTGAAATTCTTTTAAGTCTTCTAAAAATCCACAAAACTTGTTTTAACATTTTGTATTGAAACACAAACTTGTGATAAAATTTCAAGACATATATCAATCATATCAATTCATTTTCGAGTCTTGCAAATTTTATCAAAAACAAAAACTTGTATTTTTATCAAACTTGATTTTTCAATACATGAATAGGATAGTCAAAATAAGTTGTCTAGCAAGTTTAAAGCATGTATGTATATTTAGAACATATCTAATATACATAGAAATAAAGTAAACTTGTTTTGATCTACTATTCATGAAAACCAATCCAAAACATAAATCTTTTGTGTGTTGTGCACTTGAGCATATCAACTATACTAAACTTTACAAATATGGATCTAAAACACACTATCTAAACTATGGATACCTAAGTCTTCTTGATGATCTTCATGTTCAAGTTGACTTGCTCCAAAACTCCATCCATGGGCTAGGCAATGTATGATCTTGAAGCTTTGGCCCTGGAATCACTATGAAAAGCTTCTAAATTCCTTATTGAAGCTAATCACCAACTAATATCTTGGTTAATGATCTGAAACTTAAACAACACAAGATTATTAGTAAACATAACTACATGAGTTAATCATCATCAAAACTAGGGTGGAAGGCCTTTGGGCCAACATATGAGGGGTAAAACTCTTTCTCCCCCTTTATGTCAATCAAAACAATAAAACAATGTTCTCCCCCCTTTTTGTCTAAAACAAAAACAAAGTCAATAAGGGGTGACTATAATCAACATGATATCAATAGAAACATATGTCAATGAAGCATCTTGATACAATAGAAAAGTAAACAAAGATCAATAAATGTTATATGCTATATACATTCATGAAGAGAAGACGCTAAGTTAGCTTCCCTACACATATGCATTACATGAGAGAGGGATGTTAAGCCCTAATTCACATAACACACATTATATAATGTATAAGAGGAGATGTGAAGCTCCCCCTACACACGTGTACCACATAAAGAAGAGATGTTAAGCTCTTCAATACAAGATACACTCATCATGAATCTATATGTAGAAGAGATGTTAAGCTCTCCTTGCATATAGTCAATATAAATCAAAACTTTTGTATTTTTCCTTTAAACAAAAAATTTTAGATACCAATTTAAAACACAAAACATCTTGAAATCAAAACATAGTATTTTTTCTTTTAAGTCATATAAACAATTGAAATGACTATTTTCTATCAAAGCAAGGGAGTGGAAAACTAAATACCATTGAAATATGAAAATCGAATTTTCTCCCCCTTTATGAAATACAACAAAAATTATGCGTAGGCTTGAAATAGGATACCAATTGAAAACTAAATCAATTGAAATGAAGTTAAAGCTCAAGCACTAGCATAAACAAGATTTGTGTGAAAAATTTATATCTTAAGCACAAATAAAACAAGTATGTGTGTATGAAATAGAATGAGTACCAATCACTAATAGATGATACCAATTGAAAATATACATACACAATAAACATATGAGTATACAAAAAGATCAAAATGATACCAATTGAAAGAGTTCAATGACACCAATTGACATAACAATAAAAGCATGGTATAACTCATATAACTAATCCTCCCAATCATGATCAAGTTTAAAATAATTTTCATAGTAAAGCATACATGAACATGATCTCCCTTCCAACCGCCCTTGGATGGTAGGGGTTTTCAAAATAGATTTGAAAAATAAGCTTTGTTTGAAAAACTCTACCAAAATGAAGAATACCGTAACTAGTTAATGGAAAATCTTTTTAACTAGTACGAAATCCTTCAAGTAAGGAATACAACAAAATAATTTTTCATGAAATAAGAAATCTACATGAAAATCAACACTCTAATCCAATAAGCACAAATTTTGACTCATGAAAACAAAACATGAGCAAGCAATAAAAGTGAGTGTACATATAAAGTGTGAATATTATAATCATGAAAATTTTTCATTAAGCTCAATTATTCCTTAAATATTGAAAACACGAAAATCATCAAAACTTATTTAACCTTCATGGCATATGTATGTCCTATACAAATTAAGGTGTACATACATATCCAAACACAACGAGTCCACAAAGATATATGCATGAAGGCACGTGGCTCAAAAGGATGTATATGTATAACAATAATTTGGATAAAATGGACATATACATGAAGTTAAATAAAAACACATGAGAACATGAAAAGCTAAATTTTTCATTAAAACAAATTTCATTTCAAGGTATATGTATGAGTTGTCAACACAATAAGTATACATACATATCCCTAAACACAATTGAGTCCATATATAGATTTGCATGAAAGGCAAATGACTCAAGGGGTATACATGTATATTCTTAAAGTTTGGCAATACAAACATATACATGAAGTGAAAAACTCATAAAACAAATCCAAAAATGGAATACAAGTTTGAAATGTATGAATCATCAAAACTAGACTATACTAGCACATCTAATGGGTTCAAATAAGCATTCAAGTTTAAACATATATAGATTTATTTGTGGCCCACTATATGCACGAATATATACCTAGTCTTAATGAAAACTAACATCTAAACATGTAATCAACACATGAAGCATAAAACACGATAAATATTAACATGATAAACTTAAACATGATTATTATGCAAATCCACATGTTATTAAACCTATGATAAACATGATAGCTAAAACAAACGGTGAGAATACAAAATATGGGTCTATATAAACATGGGTGTCTCAAAATGCTATACATGCATGTCAAGGATCTAATGAGCATGGCATTATCATAATAATCACCAAATAATGAAACATGCTATAAACATCAAAGATATGAAATACAAATCATATATGATCAATATGTACATGCATGTGCATAAGATCTAGGTCATACAAATTAGTTTAAGCAAGGTGAGAACACAAAAATATAAGTCCATATAAAACATGGATGTTTCAACCAACTAATAAGTATAACACTAATCTAATTAACATGGCATATTCATGATGATCACTAAACATCAAATCATGCTATGAAAGATAAACATGGAAAGCATGTAAACATAAGGAGTTAGAGTTTCGATACCAAAACCAATAAGGGCACCGCTCTAGTTCTCCAAAACAAAGATGGTCCTCTCCACCAAACCTTCTCTTGAAAGTGATGCATCCATTAATTTCCATGAAGCTCGGAACGCATCCACTCCAAGGTGTCATCACTCTCACATCATATGAGAGCCCACACCTACATCAAAAACTTTAGGGGTGGTCTTTGGTACCCATATCTTTTTGGGTCCATGGAGATTAGTCTCATTTCTAACCCAAACAAATTCTTTGCTAAATTACAATCATGTATACGATCAAAACAAAATTTAGCAAGGTGGCCCTTACGTCCACAATGTGTACAAGTGTACACATGAGCATACATGTGAGAAGTGTGTCCGTGAGGAGCATGTGTATGCCGTGTAGGTGTGCATGAATAATAGATGGAACTTGTTTCTTTCGAAACAAAGATTCCAAACGTGTATGCCCAACAACACATTGGCTCAAAGTGGAGCCCAAGCAATCTACACTCTTCTTAAGCATGGATATATCATTGTTGATCAAGGAAGAAGTGTGGCATGCAATAGGTGAAGTGTGTGAAACTACCCTAGCATGGCAAACATGTGCATCAATCTTATTTTGTAAAACTATATTTTTTCTTTAAACACACGTCTAAATCATTTGAAATAGAAAAAATTTTGTTTTTCAAATCAACATTCTCTTTTAAAACAAAATCTACTTTTGAAGACAAGTTCTCATTTTCTTCAAAAGTGTTTCACAATCATTTTTAGATTTTAAAAATTATTTTCTTTTAATGCAAGTTCTAATTGAGATTTCATTAGAGACCTCAACCTTCTCTTGCAAAACATTGTCAAGTCTAGAATGCAAACATTTATTTTTTTTATTTCTAGACTTTTCTTTTTCAAAATTTTATATTTTTCTATTAGTTTTCACACACAATGGATAGTTCTTCATTCAAAGCATGGGGATCAACAAAATCATTTGAAGAACTAGCACAATCATCATTATCTAAGTGGGGTTCCGAATGTACCTCAAGGGAGTCATTCCCTTGGATCATTAAACATTGAGACTCGGATTCTCCACTAGATTCCTCTTCTTAGATTGCACTTGAAGCTCGGAGGTGGTGGTGGTTGTCAACAAATTCCACACTGCAAAGGCGGAATCAATGTTAGAAACACGTAAAAGATAATCTTTAGATAATGTGCTTCTAATAGCCTTAAGGGCTAATGCATTGGCCCCTATATGCTTGCGATCTCCAAGATAGCATTTCTTGGTGGCCGCAAGAAAGACATGCAAACCTAGGGTCTTCAAATAGCTACTCATCATAACCTTCAAATCTCAAGTCTAGAAATGTCAAACATAGGAGGGGTCATGAAGGCCATGGGTCCAAACTATATGTGTGCAAACAAGCAAATGCAAACAATAGATTAGCAAGCAAATGGATCTCACTCCAAGGATGTTAAGCCTAATATCAAGAGCACTAGCTCTGATACCAATTGAAAAAACACCTAGAGGGGGGTGAATAGGTGTAAGTGCTAATCTAGGACTAAATGCAAAACTAAGTGCGCTAAATGCGGAAGCTAATGCAAATCTTGCAAAAACTTAATACAATCAACAAGTGTAGCCGAATTCCCCGTGAAGGGCTCTGGACTAGCTCCTCTTGATTCCCCTTGAATGGTTGAGGTGCTATATGAAGCTCTTGTTGATTAGGTACAAGTGAGGCACACACAAAAACCAAGCATATACAAGATATAGCAATGTGAATTATGCAAGGCACAACACAAGCAAATAGATAAGATATGACAATATGAATGATGCTATGCACAATATAAAGAGAGAGAGAGTTAGAGAGACAAGTGGATCAAACGCAAAGGCCAAGATATGTTTCGAGGTTCGAGCACCCTTGCTCTACATCCCCGCCTACACCACCGTGTAGGATTTCCAATCCACTATCAAAGTCCACCGAGGACTCCCACCGAGGGAACCTTCACCGAGAAGGATTTTTACAACATTGGAGTAACGAACTCCTCTCTCAAACAACCACCTCACAACCGAGGGTAGGCCCGTAGCCAAAACAACAACCAATCCACCTCACACTTGAGGGATACAAACCAACAACCAACCCACCTCACCAAGAGGGAGTAAACACCAATCTCCACCTCACAATAGAGGAGCAAACCAACAACCCAAATCACAACCTCAACCTCTACCAAAGAGGGAGCAACCAAAAAATGAGGGTTTACAAAAGTGGTCTCTTTCAACCACAAACAACTTCCTTTTTCTTTTTCCACAAAATAAGATCCTAATAGATTAGGATAGAAGATAGCTCAATGTGGAAACAAGGTGTTTTTGGAAACAAGCAAAAAGAAAAACTAATTGGGAAATCTCTTGTAGATGATAGAAAATGAAAACCAATACAATATCCCAAAACCTAGTTTTCTTTGATTTTCCAAAAACCCAAAACAATAAAGATTGAAAGATTAAAGCCCCAAATACTTTTGAAAACTCTTTAAAAACACTTAAGAAGGTCTGAAATTTTGCTCTTGAAAACTTTTCTAAAACTATGAAGAGATGGGGTATATATAGCCCCAATACAAAACTAGCCGTTAGAGCTGAGCTAGCAGCTCTGACAGGCAGCGGTCGACCGGCTCGGTCGACCGCCAACGGTCAGAAATGTGACCGTTGGGCAACCACGGTCGACCGACCCGGTCGACCCAAACAAACAGAGAGTACTGCTCTCAGACCGGTCGACCCGGACGTCGACCGTCCCAATGTCTCCAAACGTGCACAGATTTGTGCACGTCGGTCGACCGGCCCGGTCGACCGGCCCGGTCGACCGACTTCACCCAAGTCGACTAGGTCAGTTTGACTAGTCGACTGATTGAAGCCTTGAACAGAAATCTGGGTCAGAAAACCAGTTTAAAAATATTTGAAAATTCTTTTAAGTCTTCTAAAAATCCACAAAAATTGTTTAACATTTTGTATTGAAACACAACTTGTGATAAAAATTTCAAGACATATATCAATCATATCAATTCATTTTCGAGTCTTGCAAATTTTATCAAAAACAAAAACTTGTATTTTTATCAAACTTGATTTTTCAATACATGAATAGGATAGTCAAAATAAGTTTGTCTAGCAAGTTTAAAGCATGTATGTATATTTAGAACATATCTAATATACATAGAAATAAAGTAAACTTGTTTTGATCTACTATTCATGAAAACCAAATCCAAAACATAAATCTTTTGTGTGTTGTGCACTTGAGCATATCAACTATACTAAACTTTACAATATGGATCTAAAACGCACTATCTAAACTATGGATACCTAAGTCTTCTTGATGATC
The DNA here is from genome assembly GCA_038442645.1 of Agave tequilana. Classification (NCBI taxonomy): domain Eukaryota; kingdom Viridiplantae; phylum Streptophyta; class Magnoliopsida; order Asparagales; family Asparagaceae; genus Agave; species Agave tequilana. The sequence goes on from JAVJIF010017843.1 coordinate 129,901, forward strand.
TTCATCTTCAAGTTGACTTGCTCCAAAACTCCATCCATGGGCTAGGCAATGTATGATCTTGAAGTTTTGGCCCTGGAATCACTATGAAAAGCTTCTAAACTCCTTGTTGAAGCTAATCACCAACTAATATCTTGGTTAATGATCTGAAACTTAAACAACACAAGATTATTAGTAAACATAACTACATGAGTTAATCATCATCAAAACTAGGGTGGAAGGCCTTTGGGCCAACATATACCCTTGATCTCCTTATAAATAGCCCACCAGGGGCACAAGGAAAGACCACGCACAGGCGCAAACGAAGACTCCACAAGCAGAGACTTCTTCATGATGCACCGTGCGCACAAGAATTCAGAGACTTTAGAAAATTCCTTCTCTATTTAGGGTGCTGATACCCTAATACCTCCCTTCTTCTCAAGGAATCTCCTAAACCAGGTGAGAAGGAATTCCTAAAGTGAAGGCGGTTTTGAGAAGTAACAAGAGGGTTCTACCAACCTTTTATTCTCTGATTCCCCGAACCATGCGAGAAGGGAATCTCATCGCTCGCATCGTCAAAGGGACAAAGTGGTCGCGCGCTGACCAGACTCCTATCGGTACACTTCTCCAGAATCTCTGAGGAGATCTACTTGTAATCTTTTAAGAATACTTATAATTTAGCTCCTCAACTCTTTTTATTGTAAGTTTTCCCCTTTTGCAAATCAATGGAAAACAAGATGGCGACTCCGCTGGGGAATAAATTCTCCACTGCCGAGAATCAAGTGTCGCAATGCGATGAACAGACCTTCGGGTCTAACTCTAACTCTAAATTCAGAAAAGCCGGTGCAGCCAGAGCCTCTCTGGCTAAATCTTCAAGGAAAGTCTCTGCGGAGACAGAAAAAGTTCTTTTCGAACCTACTGCGGTTCTCTGGCGCAACAAGGAAGCACGCCCGCAGTCTATGTCCTTCACTTACGAGAACCTGGTCGTTTAATTTGACCAAGGAAATTTGAAGAAGTCCTCTCTGGGGGTGGTCTAATGCTTCGAGCACGGAAGCATAGAAAGGTCTCCATGACCAATGTTTCGAAGCAGGAACCAGAAGCAAAATTCTGCCAACACCTTCAACCTCGCGTGTGGCTAATCAGGTTCCTTGCGAACCTAAGTATCCTCTGCAAAGCGGATGTGGAGGCCTAAACAGAAGTCTCTGGCTGAAGCCTCAGGCGTAACTACGCCAAATCGTGTCTCTCTCGCGAAGAAAAAGGCAAGATGCCTATCTGCTCCAACAATGCTGCCAGCCGCGAAGTCACAACGACAATCATACCGTCGCCCAATTCAAGAGCAGCAACACCTTGCGCCGGCCTCGTTCTCATGAGCGAAGCTACTGTACCACAGCGTACCACAGGGTTCATCGCCACGAAGCTACAGCCAAAATACTATCCAAGGCTAATCGCCTTCGCAGCAGCATAGCGGGTAAAGCACCACAGCGTGCTCCGCTCTCCAGTTCATCAGAAGCTAAGCTCGCACTTTGTGGCGAAGCTAGGACTGAAATACTATTCAGTGCTAATCCCCTCTGTGGGGATAAAAGGAGCAGGACATCGTCCTATGCGCGATCCAAAAGAGCCTCTGCGCTGGATTGTTTAGGCCCAACTAGGTCTGACCTGCGGAATTCTTGACGAACAAACGGAAGTCGGAATCTTTTCGAACTACTTCCCCTTGTTGTCAACAAGTGGGATGTCAGCTGGTGACCGTCCACTCAGTCCATTGCCGGCCGGGACCAATCCCCGCCACTTCTCCAGTCCGACGATCAGTTTTTGATCGACTATCGATTCAGGCTCCGGTGTGAAACATCATAAAGGAGCATCTCGCGAGGTCTACCCTTTGCATCCATCAACATGACCGGAAGAGGACGAGAGCTACGCAGGGGAAGACAAGCATCTGACGACACCCCTACAGCTCCCCAGATTCAGATTACAGCCCAGGCTTAGGCGAAGTCTTGGTGCATGAAGGAGGTGTTTTCCAAAACACCAGATCTAGGGTTGTGATACCCTACACTTATGAACAGCCGTCCTCCTCAGTGGCAGTAGCCTCGCCGCAACGAAAGAGAGGATCAGTCCAGTGGTCTGATGAAGAAGATAAAGACAGCGGGTATGCTTCTTCGGTGACAGTCAGCTCGGTGCGAACAGGCAGAACATCAGTCAACATGGCTGATAATGTTAACGACGACCTCTGTCGGTGTTTGAAAGCTCAGGAGCAAACTTTCAAGACCCAGCAAGAAGCTCTGGACAACATTCAATAGATGCTTGCTCAACTCCTCAATAACCGGAATAACAATGATACCGGAAGTAATCATGATGAGGAAGAACATTTTAGCAATGACCAACCGAAGACGGAGAAGTCCAAGGAGGGGTCTTCCTTAGACGCTGAAGTCCTTAAGGGCCTTCAAGTTCAAATCGCATCCCTAACTCAGAGGGATGAATTAAAGAAAGTGGGGACAGTCCATCCTTACCCGCTAGAGTGGGATTCAGTACCATACCCACTAAAGTTCAAACCACCAACGTTGCATACGTATGATGGTAAGAGCTCACCAAATCAGCACATCTACTATTTTCGTCTCAGACCGGTAATGTTATAGACAATGATGTTATTATGGCTAGGCTGTTCATTGGCACCTTAAAGGGGGTAGCATTCGACTGGTTCTGAAGTCTCCCTCCGGGCTCTGTCAATTCTTGGATCGACCTGGAAACCCGATCCTTTCTCGTTTCTATGAGAGAGACGATATCGAGGTAACCATTGACAAGCTCCTCTCCACCGTGCAGAAGAAGGGCGAATCTGTCCGTGACTATATTGAGCGATTCAGAAACTTGACTTTGATGTGCCCAGCAGGGATGCCATTACCCATGCTCTTACAAACGTGCAGGCACAACTTCTTGGACCAAGTAGAGTTCGCATGGGGGCTGTCAAAGCCCATATCTATAAAGAATTGGTCGAACAAGCTGAGATAGCCGAAAAGTCGGCTAAAAAGTTTGAACCATCTACCCCTAAAGGCAAATGGGGTATGAACAATAAAGGACGTGGCGACATGGCCCAGTCTTCTCAAGCCAAAGGGAAAGAGACTATGTCCGTAGAATTATCTGGGGATGTACAGTCGAAAGCCAAGAAGAGCGGCTTCAATAATCAGGAGCCTAAGTTCCCTCCGAAGCAGTATTCCTTCAGAGACGATCAGGTAGTCACGATATTCTATTTGCTCCACAAAGGGAATAAAATGAAGCTGCCAGATGCTCGGCATCCTAATGAGATAGAATGCACAAACGATCCCAAATACTGTCTCTACCACAGGATGATTCACCATCCTACCGACAAGTGCTATATCCTCAAGGACAGAATTCAAGCCTTGATCGACGCTGGGGTCCTGACTTGAAGGCAGAGTAGAAGAAAGTCACTGCTAATATGGTGACCCTCGAGTTCGGTAAAACCCAAAGGTCACAGTTCCTGACGGACCTATCCAGTCCCTGTGCCACGGTTGGAAGTCAAACATCCTGCAGCTAAAACTCAGATAATAGAGGACTTGTTCCCTTGACATTGGAGACAGGGAAGTCATGTGGATACACCCAGACCTTGTCCAAGACGTATAGTGGGATTCAAAGAAGTCCAAGTCGAAGGGCAAATCTTGCAATGTCATCTCCCTCTTGCCAGACGATGACAACCTTACATCAGCTTCCCTCAGTGATTCTGAAGGAGAAAAGCATGCTTGCATAACGCAGGCCGATATACCTCAGCTGACGGGTACTCGATCCAAAAAATCATACTTAAAGCAGTATGAGAAAGCTACTAACGAGACACAACAGCAAACGACGTCAGTACAAGTACCAGCATCCGCTTCGGTTCCGACCAGGGAAATGAGAAGCCTAAGGAAGTCTGGTTCGAACATGTCCTGAAGAAGTCTTCAGGCCCAGGGCTTGACAAGCCCTTTCGTTTTGACATATTGGCCCAATTGGCTAATATCCCGGCTCGTATTACTATACACGAGCTACTTTCGTCTCTCAAAGAGAACAAGAGAAGCACTTAGGGATGCGCTGGCTAATTCAGAATCATTCCTGACATGCATGCCAGAGGTCCCTAACGATGACGCTCAGTCTTCTTGCCCAGAATGTCATCATGTACAATCAAAGGTGCCCGTTATTACCTTCACAGCGGAAGACATGCTTCTCAAGACAACAAAACCGATCGACCTCTGTACTACACCGGATACATCGGTTCAACATGCATCAAAAGGGTACAAGTCGATCTGGGGTCCGCACTCAGCATCATCCCCAAAAGGCTTCTATATTTCCTTGGTATACCGCTGTATAGGTTGTCCGCAACTACTACTACAATATACGGTTTCAATGCGGGAGTAGTCATCCACTTGGAAAGATTCGACTCCGTTGCCAAATCGGGAGCCTGAAGTCAGAAGTGACATGCTATGTCATCGACACTGACACTCATATAACCTGCTCCTAGTACGACCATGGATCCACGCCAACTGGATCGTTCCCTCCACTCTGCACCACTGCTTCAAATATGTTGAAGATGACATGACAGTACGAACTGTCTTTGCTGAAAAGCAACCATTCAAAGGAGTGAAAATTACTTCACTGACGCTCTCCTGTATCAAGAGGCCGGTGAAACATCCAAAGAACCATTGCTAGATGATGATGAAAGTGGCAATGAGACGGATTCAGAATCTGAAGTAGGCATGCCAGCCATTTTGATTGGTGAACCAATTATAGCATGTCGTAATAATCCCCAATGTAATGCTCCTTCAGAAGATGAAGGTGAATAGGTAATTAATGATAATATTTCTTTCGATTATCCTGCGAGTGTTGGGCTGTTTAAATCCATTACGGATAGCTCTCTGCACATGCCTTTGCATAAACCAAGTGCAACCAGTACACCCATGGAGGCTATAGAAGGGGCCACGCTAGTGATCCCTCCGTCCAAAGAAGGTCAGTTACCGATAATCTTCGGTAGAACCCAACCACGGGGATCCATAACCGCAGATTCGAGTTCAGAGTCAGACACTCCATAATTCTTCCATTACGCGCAACCTGCGCGCCATATTATGAAGAAAATGGATACAACCTAAAGCATGAAGAAGGCCTAAATTTTAGAAAA